>JAYRBW010005787.1:0-13659 GCA_036023295.1 Invenusta paracnida | reverse complement strand
TCTCACTAAGTTGAAGAATACAGCTAGCGGACCTGACCAACTGCCTAGTTGGTTCCTACGTTTGGCAGCGCCACTACTTGCTAGATTATTTTCAATGCTTTTTAACCTATCTCTGCACAAATCGACTATCCCATTACAATGGAAGCAAGCAAGTATCACTCCTATCGCTAAAATTCCTAACGCCTTACGACCTACAGACTACAGACCAATCTCGTTTACCTCCATTCTCTCACGAGTCATAGAGAAATTAATTATCAAACAATTCATTTATTTTTTGATTTTCAACAAATTACTTGACCTTCACAAATAACACGCTTTTATCCCCACAGGTAGTACGACCTCAGCTCTTATTAAACTCCTAAGTAGGTACTCTAACCTCAATTCTCGAAGACGAATCAACCGTTTGCCTTTTAGCCTTAGATTTAGCCTCCAATGCATTTGATACCGTCAGGCATACCACTCTCTCATAGAAAAATATCAAAGTTACTTCTATTAGACAATACCTACAACTGGTGTGTCAATTATTTTAAAGATCATTCTCACCAAACTAACTTAAATGAAAATAGTTCCTCCTACCTTGGGATCAACTCCAGTGTAATCCAAGGCTCCGCTATTGAACCTATAGCCTTTGTCATTACCACCATAGACCTTCAAACTCTGAACACTGAAACTTCTTAATTCAATACACCGATGAAACATACCTTATCATTAGAAGCTCAAACCACAAGGAGAGAGAAGCTGAACTGACCAACATTAAATATTGGACTTCAATCAAACAACCTTCAACTAAACGAGAAGAAATCACCTGAAATGATTATCAGCCGCCACAAATCCAGCCCTCCAACATCCCTAAACTCGCAATCATCAAAAGAGTAGAATAAATGGAAATTCTAGGGATTACCATGAACTCAAAACTTAAATTCACGCAACATATATTACCTTTAATAAATTATTCTATTAAATCACTTTATAATAATAATTACAGACATGAATGTGTTTAGACGCAATACCAGCTAAACCCAGGAGTAAGTAATCTTGATTTGAACGCTTCTAACTGATAATCACTTTATAGTTTAAAAAAACTACGCTTTCTTAGACTTGCAAAATGTGATATCAAGATAGTTTTCTATCATCATCCCAAAAATCACTTATACATCTCCTGCATGGTGGGGCTTCCGGCCAAACCAGACAAAAACAGATTAAAACTTTATCAAAAGAGCGAAGAATAGGCATTTCTGTAGTAGAGAAGCGCAAGCACTCTCTTCCCTGATTGCTAAACAAGACGCCAACATTTTCGTTGATATTAAACGTAACCAGTATCACAAACTTCTCTCAACATTGTATATTCTTATATCTTAATATGATAACCCCTCAGAAAAAAATATAAAGATATAAAATCTAAATATCTATTTAGAGTCTTATTACAGGTGATGTTATATATATAAAGTGTGGACGAGTATATGTATTTATCATTCATCAAATGCTGATATTTAACATAATCAATTTTATTTCGAATACTCAACTAAATAAACAATAATTATATACCGATACATAAATATTATAGAATATTTCTTGGCTAGATATAAAATCTTACCTCAGAGATGTCTGCCTTATTAATTCTATCCAAGGATTCTTTTGCAACTACCTGAAAAATTAATTCACAAATGCTTATCAACCGTTTGATATAAAGAAATATTCAATTATAATAATGTGATACATAGTTTTTTTTCCATAATCTACAGATTCAATTGTAAGATTATATTCTTTTAAATATAAAATTTTAAAATATAATATACGAGCATTACTAACCGAAATTACAACAAAATGCATTACGTTTAAAAAATAAATTTGTTTCTATATCTGTATCTTTAAATTTTGTATTATTTATATATAGTAAATAATGTTAGTAATAACGTTTATTATTAGAGGCAACGTTTCGGTTCCTTCACGAACCATTATCAAGCAAGTAATAAATCTACTGCAGATGAGTAGCAATATATACAGTACATAATAATTAATTAATCAGATTAGTCAAATCATATAAGAGACTATCAGATTACAAGAGAGCATGAGAACATAAGGAAATCAATACAAAATTGGAGAGATTGCGTCACTTTTTATTTTAAATTCTGGCAATTATCTCCAGGGCTTCTCTAACTAAACAATCGATTATTGTAAACGAGCAATACGTAAAGTTCTCCTCTTTAATTGTATGACCTGTAAACTAGAAATGTTTGTATAGATCGATTAATTATTATGTACTGTACATATTGCTATTTGTTTGTAGTAGATTTATTCTTGCTTGATAATGGTTCGTGGAGGAATCGAAACATTGTCTCTTATAATAAACTTTGTTTCTAAGTGAATTACTCCACACCGTTTTATTAATTTATAGTTTTAATTAAAAAAATATTGTGTTTAAAAATGCGCTTTAATGAAAATACATTGACGTATAAAAGTTTTATACATAATAATACATATCTAACATTGTAATTAAAGCATTAAAAAGTTAAGATTATAATAGATGAAGGAAATTTATATTTAAAATATATTCAATCAACACCTGCGATATAGTGATTGAACTATTTAAAGAAACAGATTACAAAGGTTTGATGAGCTCGAGTCTATGCAGATATTTAAGTATGGAATTACATCAAATGTTTGTAACCTGCATAACAAACGTTTAAACAAAAATGTATAAGATACACAGAACATATTTATCACTATCAATTTTAAAATACTTTGTCGATTTATCATTTAACAAGCACGTTGCAAAATCAACTGTGAAATATTTTTTAATAATACTACATATCTATAATATGTTTAATTTAAAAAAACTTGGTAAAAATAATTAGCAAATGCACTTTCTAATATAAAATTAATAAATATGTTGCTTTGTTATTCTTTACAAATAGAATATCAATATAAACCAATCCTCAACAAGAGAAATGTTTATCTTTACAAATAATGTTTAAAGTAACTGATTGTCAATCCTCATTTATGTAAAACTCAATCTTAAATCAGATATGGGATATTTTGTTACAAAAGTGTTGAATTTAATTATATAAAAGGAGTTTGAATACCCATTTTAATTATTCTTGAGACAAAGAAATTCATGTGAAATAATATTTAATTAGACAACAAAAGTAACCATGTAGTCGACTAATTGGCTACTTGACAAAAAAATTGACAGATATATAAGTTAACATGTTATAGCACTAGTTTATAATCTATATTTTATAAGTTACGCAGTAGATATTTCAAAAGAAAGTTTGCATTATTAGTTCTATTTTTAATTTTATGTCTGTTAAAAAACATTTTCAAAAGTAATTAACAACTTATCTTTCTAAATATAAGCTCTTTTTTTTCTTCTTTTTTTTTCAAGTGTCATATCTTTGAAAATGAATACTTAACAAATTAAAAATATTGCTTTCTACAATTATCCATAGCATAAAGAAAATACTTATATTTAATAAATATTTCTTTATTGTTCAATTGTTAATCCACATACATATATGTGTCATTGAGTTAGAAATCAGTTTTAGATATAAATCTGAAAACAAATAAGACTTAATTTAAATATTGCTCTTATAAATGGAACTACTTAACTGTATATAGTTAAATACTAATATCTTAGAAATTATATAATATAGTATTATATTGGTTTGAACTATTATAAAGTTTCGACTATTATTAAAATTATTTATTTGAAAAATATGTTTTAGTAATTATATTTTATATTAAAAAACACGTTATTGACGAGAACAAAAATATTATTAAGATAAATCATACACCATAGAATCACGCTTTTTAAAATAGTATTAAATGTGTTATATCATAAACATAAACGATATTGTGTATTACAAATAATAAAAACTGTCCAATATTTACACAGCTTTATAAATATTTTTCTAGACAACAATTATTCCTTTTTTTATAATTACATTATTGAGTATTTCAAAATTATAATGAAGAAATTAACTTAAAACCATTTTCTCATAATATTGTTAAAATACTATACTCAGTATACAGCCAGTTTTATTTATAGTTAACATTGAGTAAAATATTTTAGTATTTAACGGAATAATTAAATATTGTAGAAAACTTATAAAACTTACCATTTCCTTCTCAAGCCACTTCGATGTTTTCTTCTCAACTATATTAACTTCTCGAATCGAACAAAAATATTTCTGAAATAAAGAAAAAAATCTGATTTAATTTACATAACATAATCTATATATAAAATAAATAAATAAAATTATTTTCACGAACAAACGCAACGTTCTACTATGTATCACTAAATTATTCGTATATTTATTTAATTACTTAGACAAAATGTTTAAATTATTGACAGTTAAATAACACTGAAATATATAGTTCACTTAAACTATGGTTAAATGAATCAAGGCAATCACTTACTGAAAACATATTACATATTAAATATAACTTCTATATCGTTTTTTATATTTCCCTACCATATACGCCAGTAAAGAAAGAAGGACATATCCAATGCATTTATTAAATTTAAATTGAAGTTTTTAATTTCAAATATACAAGTTAAACCGGTTTAGTTTTAATTTCGTGAAAAATTTACGTTTACTTCGAAAATATTAAAATAAATATGCAAAACTATTTAAAAAAATAAAATATATATAGCGTGTATAGTAATTTTACAATAAATACAATGTTCTATATTGTAAACGGAGTTATTGTTTATATATAAAATATACATACATTAAGTATATGATTATACGTTACAAGATCACCCTTCCACATACCATTTCTTTCCACGTTGGCATTGATTTATCGACCGAGGGCAGCCCAACTAAATTGATCGGGAAATTCTGAACTTTGTTCGCTTCAATTGACTGAACGTAACGCCATTGGTGGGGAAAATCTTTTTCTGTACATCTAGACAGAATTTAAAACAAAAAATATTATAAGCAATTCATGTAATTTAAAAAAATGTAAGCAAATAAAAATATATTAGGTAACATACATTTGACATAGTTAAATACAAATGTGAAACTACATTTGAAACATATTATATACATATATATGCTAAAATATATAGTCTAAATATCACAAATAACTGTTTAATAAATATTATAAGAATTTTTAAGGTTTAGAATTAACATAATAAATTAACAGGGCTACTTAACATTCAAAATAGATGTTCACATAAAATAGATATTAAAAAAGTTAAAAATATATGTATTTTAAATTAAATCATAGAGTTAGCATCCTAAAATGCAAAATTAAATTTTTATTAAAATTAAATCAAAACAGCATCGTAGTTTGGTATTTGAATGAGTCATTTGTATAAGATCTGAAGTTACTCTAAAACTTGCTAGTCTATATGTAGTTACATATGTTATATACAAATTCTATTTCTTTTACAGAATTATATTAAATATGAATAAAATAAAATAAAATAAAGACTGAATTAAACTAAAGCAAATAAAAATTGCATTAAAAAAGCTGACCGAAAATATAATATTTTTCAAGCTAAGTAAAAAGAAAAATTATTTTAAAAGTGACAATTAGAAAGCAGCAAATAATTTAACAATTTCTTCATTTTGACGATATAGGTAGAATACACAACATTAAAATGTTATTATTTATATAATAATTCATTAATTCATATGTATAGATTAAATTAATCAATTAAATAAATAAATAAATTTAAACACAATTACTACCAAAACCAAACTAGTTATTATTAGTTAACTAGAAAAATCCTAGTTATTAATACTAATACTAATATGTAGTAATAATACAAAGTACATACAAAAACTAAATAAGAAATAAGAAATACAAAACGGTTTTTGTATTAATATAACCCCCTGAATTCAGATTGTAAATATTTGATTGTGCCCAATTTTGAGATCTAATTGTATAACAAATAAGTTTCTTATTCCTTATATTTATAAGGCATATATGACATGTTTGGAACTTTTTTCGGGGCCACAAGATGTCGGCCGAACTTATTTACTACCATTACATCCTTCATTACTATTAGGTAATATTAATAGAGGACTTTTAATAAATAATAAAATAAATACTATTATTTAGGAGTGTCAAATGTCAAATGATTTAGGAGTATCTTCAAATGTCATTTTAGAGAATGATTCTTTTATATGAGCATGCATATATTATGTAATGGAAAAGAGCAAAGCACTATGCATATTTAACTACTTTTCATATTAAAATAACATTCACAATATGCACTAAAGCATTTTGCGAAGGTGTACTTCCGGCCATAATCCTCCCCCTTGCGCTCCTTCCCCCCCCCTCTCTTTACCTGAAGATATTTTTTGGCTTCACATTAGACAAGGACAAGTCAGATACGAGTCAACTTACGTGCAAATAATGGGTGGCCACGCAGACACAACTGGCCACATTTCTTGGTTATAAAAAGTGCGCCATCCCCAAGGCACTGCGGAAATTCTACAAGACCACACCTCTACTGCGACCTACCTTCACGCCTAAATCAGACATCTACTGAGCCAAGCGGCTTTGATTGGACAGGCAATAACACAATAAAGGTGAACGACATGACTGAATTGGGGCACTTCCAGTTCGTTTCGCGATGCAATGACATCATCCGCGAAAACAGTGACTACGTGGCCAGTCTCAACCTACGTCTGGTGCAGATAAGATATGAGACATTGAACGTGTCATATTCTTAGGATACCTTCTTAAAGTATGACTCTCTTAAGTCAGAGGACGCAGCAGCTTTGATAGCGACTCTTGCAGCTCATTGGAAGAAAATGGGTCAACCTCCTAAACCTCCTAAACCTTCACAAAAGGACTTCTCAGGACTCAGTACCGACGTTGACCATATGCTAGCCTAGTTTTCGCTCAACCTTACACTAACTATCCTCCTATTCCTTCTGTCACTTATTTATAGATGAATGGTATACATAATTTATGTTTAAAAAATATTAATCCCCTACCTTCACCTCCGTTAATAAGTGTTCAATGTTAACCAGAAAGTGTTGTGTTATTATTGAAATGTTTTGTTTACTCCTACCAATTAAAAGTTTAAATATTCTACTTTTTTCTATTTATTTTGCGTCCAGGTTAACATAGAAAGAAATAGATAGTTTATCGATAGAAGCACGTATATTTGATTTATAAAAAGTACAAGTAGGACATCTCACTATTACAATTGTGAACGTTTACATTAAATATCTTTGTTCTTTCATAGTCGTTTCGCATACTTGAAGTCCTATTGTAAAATTATTAAAAATCATAGAATAGCAATAAGTAACCAAGCTATAAATATAAATATAGATAAGCTGCAAAGAGCACATTCCACTTGCGCATTACAAGTATCTTTCAATAATAAGATTTAGAATTACATAGGTAATATTATAGATAATAAATGTTACAAAAAGTTGTAGACATAGATCATAGTTTATAGGTTATCTAAAAATTGACGAATATATGGCTTTAACTGCACCCGTGAGTCATTGTAAAAGTCAAAGTAATTTTCACCCCATGAGCTTAAGTCATCTATCACCTCCTCCATGTTTTTCAGTACGTGTGATTTCGGCTATAGGTATTGCAGTTCTACATATACTGCAATACCTATAGCTGAAATCACACGTACTGACTAGTGCTAACTTTTTATAAAATTGTTCCAATCTCTCTTTATAGGACAAGCTGTCATTGATTTCCATACGATATGCATACGTGAAGTAAGCAGAGGTCTCGCCCATACGCGATGAGTCATCTATGCGGAGTTTGGCTATGAGGACTTCCACCCGCCGTGGGAGTGAACATAAACCAGCTTGATACAATCGTGACTAGGCGATGGGTCTCTGATGCGTCTTTTAATAAACGCCTTAGCCACATCAAAGGATACAGCCTTACTAACCAGATATCCCGCACCACCAGGGACTTCCTTAGCTGCCAAGTCAGCCCATTCGTTGTCTATAAGGCCACAATGACTCGGCACGCATTGGATCACCAACTGTCCTTCTAGACGTCTCAGGACAGCCTTGACTCAAACCATCTCGAAGAAGGAGGGAAAGTCATTTTTGAGGGCCTCCAAAGTAGCTTGGCTATCCGAGCAGATGAGCAGTCGCCCATCCACTCTGTTATACACGAGCTACTACACCGCTAGTCTTAAAGTCAGAACCTCAGTCTCAAAAATACGAGGTCAGGTTCACCCCCCTAGCCTGCAGTTTCTCAATCACTACAGGGTCGGATACATTGCCCCGGGTAATCACTGCCACAGCACCACCATTGGTTATCTCACTTTCTTCCGACCCATCTGTGTAGACAGAGATAACGGTCGGCACGAGGGTCTCGATGGTCTCCATTGCATCCCTCTTCGTACCGCCTTAGGGTGAGTCTTGGTGCTGCTTCCTCTCAAAGAGAGAGAGACCTACCAGATCTCCTTGCCCTCCCAATTCCATGGGGCTGACGTACAAGGGGGGCGGGAAGGACCCGGTCCTTGGAGTTCAGCTCCCGGCACACACTCTCCTCTGATGCCATTTTGCGCCAAATTCTGCGATTCTTACCTCTAGATGGAACGTGGTAAGGGCCGTAGCTCTACGAGGGTTTGTAGGGCAAAGTTAGAGCGATTTCTTCCACACCGTGGCAGAGAGTCTGCAAAGTCGTTCCGATGGACTTGAAATTCGCCTCCCACATGGTAGTGCTATATTGCCCAGTAATTCGCGGAGTGCCTTATTCTGTGCCCGATGAGTCCGACAGAGCTGGCGGACAACCAAGGCTGCCAGCCCACCTCGCAGTACTCAATAACACCGCGTATGAAACCAGAGTACACCCTCCTAGAGTACTCCAGCCCTATGCCTGACCTGACAGTTCCCCAAGGATGCGACAACGGCTAGTGACCTTGTTCGAGAACTTCTCTGCATACTGGCAGAAGGAGAGAGAGCGGTCGAACATGACACCCAGAAACACAATGCTCGGATTGAAACGGAGAACTGTTCCCTCCACAGCAAGCACCGGTTACCTGCGAGCCTCATGGGTGTCAGAGCTGAAAAGATGACCTTGCATTTCTGTAAGTTCAGAATCAGCTTCTTACTCAGACTCCACCATAAGACTCCTTACCCCGGTGCTGTCGATGGGAATCCATTGGACTTTGATTTTAGCTTTGGACATGTCCATCCAGCATACCCTCGAGAGTGGAGGTGTTAGGGCTTCCACTTTTTAGAGCTTTCAATAGAGATTGGCTATCGGAACATATAAGGAAACTGTCCTCCGGTGTGGCTTGATTGGTCCAAGACATAGCGAGCTCGAAGGATTAGTGTTCTTTCTCGAAAGAGGACGTGATGTCTTTTGGGCTGGGAGTTAAAAAAAACTACGAGTTTGGCTGGTTGGGGCCCCTGTGGTCTGAACCCCCTTTCCTTGTCGGATCCTTTGCAGATCCGTCGGTGTAAATGGTACACCTGCAGTTATTGTCTTTAATTATCTTCTGGGTAGCCGCTCTCATCGCTTCGGTACTACTGGCGGAATTGCTGATGTTATCCAGCGAGCATTTGATATCCCATGTGTTCGTGGGTGTCTTCCATGGAATTTTGAGGTAGCTAACGTCTGTGTACTCTTTTGCGAAGATTATTGCTTTGCTTTTCTTGGTTACATAGCCTTTGCCTTTGTGAATGAAGATTTTGTCGCTTTCCTTGGGTGTCTTATAATTTTTAAGTTTCCTAAGCAGTTTAAAGATTTAGCAGAATTGTTGGATTGAGAGACTTTTTCTTTCCACAGATATGCTTTCTTGATGTTAATTTATTTGTTGATGTTGTCTTTGATTCTAACATCTACCCAATTCATGTTAGGTTGTTCCATTATCTTGTTTCTTTCTCCCATTTCCGCTCTGATCTCTTCTGTAAGAACTTACCAATTTCTGCTTTGTAGCTTTTTGATACCAATGTGTTTATAGGCAGATTTGAGGATGGTATTTCTGACTTCTACTGCCAACGTCCTTAATGTCTTCGTTGATCTTTTGGCATTTCTTTCTAACCTCTTTCTTGTATTGGATCCAGTCGGCTTTTTTTATTGCCATACCATAAAGTCTTTTTGATGTTCCGAGATTGTGGTGGAATCATGCTCAATGAGTTTGTGACCAGAGTTCAGTCTTTGTAACGTTTTCCATGTGTACGTTTGTGGTGTTTTCGTGTCAAATTATTAGAAGAGAAAGAGGTACTGAGAGGAAATCGTCGCTTGACATTGTGATATCACCATTGTTGAGGATCAAGCCGCACTCGAATGTGACTGGATGAGCGAGTAGAGAGAGGATCTGTTTGGTGAATTTCCATTGGTTCAAATTGCACTCGACTGTGATTGGATGAGTATGGGTTGACTGGTAAATACACCTCAACATACTACTCACTAAAATTCGTGTTATACTATTACTATTAAAATATAATTAATGGAATAGTTTTAAAATAACGGTTATAACCAATAGCAGTTAAAAATTATTTCAACTCTAAACCTTTCACAAAAATATAAAGCAAACGGATGTAACAAATTAAAATTACACAAATGATATATAAAATTTAGATAAAATACTATGTTTAAATATGGTATCATTTTGAATATTTTTATTGCTTATTCGAAGGTACAAAAAACGGAAATTTCTAATGAAAATATATGTTTGCAATGTATGAAATGATTTTCAGAAAAGATTTTTTCAAATACGTTTTAATTTTAAGGTGTAATATTTTTACTTTCTTAATAACTTAAACGCAATATATCTTGAATGATGACACATTTAATGAAAGCATTTTTTATCTTAATATAAAATTTTCTCATATAAAAATAACTTTTAAATATTTTATGATTAGTGTATTTATTATTTTTATATTTAAAACAAGAACAATTAGTAACAAAATAAATACGAATATAATGAAAATGTCGGAGCTGGAAGTATTGAGCGTGACGAGAAAATGTGTTAAAAATTAGAAAATAAAGTTTAAATATTTGATACAATCAAAGGAAGAAGCAAGTCACGATTAATAAATAAAACAAAAATACAATAAACAAATTAGGAAATATTCGTCAAATAATTTTTAAATAAAAATGTATATCAATTGTATTATTATATTACTGTTTTAAAATTAAAGTAGTATATAATTCTACTAGTTATACTTATAAATGTACACTAATTCTAGAGTATGTTTTTCTAGAATAATTTTCTGAAGAAAGAATATAATAAAATACAATGCAAAACTTATAAATAGCCTTGGTAAAACCTAACTAGATCAAAACAGAAAATTATATCGATTCCTTATTAAAATATTTTTAAAATAAACAATGTATGATATTTAATTTATTAATAAGTATAAAAAATTATATAAGAAAATAAGTATTCTTTCTGCAGAAAAACATATTATGATATACAATAAATAGAATATTTTCAAATAGTGTTGGTAACTAAGTATTTTTGTAATTTTTGCTTCGATTCCCCAAGTATGGTCCAACAAATATATTCTGTTGATAATTGTTGACAATGGTTGTTGATATTTTTGACTATTTTAACGAAACATATTATTATAATTCATGTGTGTGATAAATAAACAATTTAAAATATAGAACATAAATATTGTTAAAAACAGTCGGTAGATATACATTAATTACATGAATATAACAAATTGAGAATTGTAAACATTCGGTAGATTTAACTAACAGTAAATAAGTAATATTTTTAAATTTAATGATTTGAAGCATTAATATATATAGAAATGTTTTGAAAAGTTTAAAATATCAATGAACTATAATCAAAATTATATAAATTATTATATTATTGAACATGATAGTGGTAAGACATTATAAATAACAAATTATAGCATTATGTGACATTTTAATACATATAATGATATATCATATTTTACAAAATTTTTGGTTGTACATATTTCGGCTAAAAAATAAACTTTTTAATGTGTTCATTTTAACTATATTTATATATCAGTGTACAGTTCAATTTTTAGACTATAATTTAATACAGCTATTTATAATTGACTTATGAAAGATTTTATTCATTAATAAATATTGGCGTACAATAAAATAACAATAATTCCCGATTGGAATATTTACAATCACATAATATGTCCGATATAAACAAGTATTTTGAATTAAATATATTATAATAATCTATTTTGATATTTGGAAATAATAATATAAGAATTTGGAGATCGAAAATACACCTGAAGTTGTTTAGTTTATCACTCGAGTATGAATATGTTATTTTTCATAAGTATATTTGTTTTATCTTCTAAGCTATTTAAACAAATACAAATACTTTTCATAAATGAATATGTCATACTTCATACTTTTTATTTCATTTTTGATATAATAATTTTTTTTCAATTTGAAACAAATATTCCTGCAATAAAAGTATGTAAGTTTTTATCTACTTCTACATATTTTGACCTACTTTGAGTAGTGTTCCTTTTCCAGGTGTTCCGTCATATTAACCAACTGTTCCTGAAAGATGTAGGTCAGGAGTTCCCCCAGTTCATTCAATGTCTGCTGCCCTGTCACTTCAGTAACAAGTCCAACTACTGTGATCGGTGCTTGAGGAACCTTGAAAGTGGTCAAAAATAGGGGAATTAGAGACAGTACTTAAATTAATAAATTGAAAAGTTAGCAATTCTATGTAGTTAATTGAGCGTATTTGTATATCTGAATAATTATTGTTCAAATATTTAATTCGACAATAATAAAACATTAACGATTTATTATAATATAGGATAAATTATATTTTGAAATTTACTAGGCACATCAAAATTTGACGATTATAGTGGGCAATACTTAGATTACTAAAAAAATCAGTCAATACGAAACATCTTCTTTGTTAAAACATTAGAAAATGATGGCAAACATATATAAAGTATTATAAAATTTTCTCCATCTTGTAGCCGGTGTATGTACAAGTCACCGGGATTCTAATTAATATTCGAATGCTTAGTACAGGCATTTAAGTTAAAAGTATTTGTATTTCGAATGACTTTCAGATAGAACAAATAATGAATTAATTAGCCTGCCTTTAACTAATCTTATGTCAGGTAGAGAAAGATCTTTCTCTATATATGATCTTTCTCTATATATGATCTTTCTCTATATATGATCTTTCTCTATATATAGATCTTTCTCGATATTAAGCACACGTACTGTAGCGTGTTTTAAGGTTCTCGGGTACCTTAAAACACTCTACATGTGCTTAATATCGATCGGCAGATCATAGCGGGTTATGATTGGCTATTCCCATCCAGCCATAAATCTGCATTTCGCTCATTCAATCAACATACAAACCCGATTTCTCGATAGTAGAATAGTATTAGAATATAGCAATTTAAATTGCTCTTAACAACGATTTTGTAATCTATAGATGTATTGTAGACCCGCAAGATGTGCAATCACGTTAACGCTATTCCTTTTGAATAATATGGGTGAGGTGATCAAAAAAACCAAAGGTCGAGTTTTTTTACTACAACTCTGGTTTAAAACCTTGGTCGAAATGACTCCGACTAAGAGTCTGCTTTTTTACCTTGGTCGCAGAAAACCTGACTAAAGGTACAGATTTTATATGGTGTGATCAAAAGAAGTCTTCTTAGACCACCGTTTAAATATAGGCAAGTCGTTTAATTCAACAATACGAGACCGAGTCATATAGCACACCAATCA
>JAYRBW010005786.1:0-35136 GCA_036023295.1 Invenusta paracnida | reverse complement strand
TTGAAATCCTAAGCATTTACTACGTAAATTGGTTAGTTTTCCGATCTAGGTTAACCCTGACTAATATCTATGAATAGCATAGATAGATAACAGCTGGTAGATTCGCTGACTAATCCAATCTCACTTATGACCAACTCAAATGTAAAAAGGTATATGATATAGTAAATTTGGTATAATAAGAAAACCAAAAATACTTTCTAAGCTGTGTCTAAAAACATTAGTTAAATTCTCTAAATATGCTTACCTTTGTTTGCTGACTGACCCAATCCTCAACAGTTTGAGCTGCAGCAAACTTTCCCTGTCTTCGATAAAGGGCACCTAGATTTTTTAAAGTTGTTGTCACAGTGGAACTGAAAAATGTAAATAATATATAACACAATGAAAGAAAACGTAAAGGAACACTACTAATAAATGTGTAATATGATTGTTTGATATCGCAATAAATAATTATGAAAAAACATTAACAAAACTGTTAAATCATACTTAAGGGATAATGCAGAGCACCTAAAAAGGCAAAATAAAATGGATAGAATTATTGCATATTAATCGTTAACCAAGTAAGCATTCAACAAAAATAAACTAAAATTGAAACACTTAATTAATAGCTTAAAATAAATATAAGAGAAACATATTGTCATTTTATTAATTAACCAAACAGTTGTAATTGAATTGTGTTAGTAATACATCATATTAAAGGGAATATCATTTCTTTGAGTAATACTATCAAATACTAAAAGTATAATGAAAGAAAACAATACATTAATTAAATTTTGACATGCATAGCACCTGTTAAATAACACGTATACACATGTGTACAATAAAGTCTGTGTATATCAAAGTCATTACCTATCAACGGAAGAGCAGGTGTAGGGGACCTTTTCTTGGGAGACTGCACTCTGTTCACTGCCACCCCCTTTAGACTCCTGGCGTTCCTCAGCTAGCATCCAGATTGGTTTGCTACCTGGAGAAGCAACTCCACTACCTGCTGAAGCCTCTTTCTCATGAGCTCGGGTCAACACCTCCTTGTAGAGCTCTTCCGCCTGTTTGTACTTGCCCTGCTTGAGGAAGGCTGAAGCCTGGAGAGAGGAAAGACTGAACCGTATGTATGGATTTAAGGAAACGACACGATTGTTAATAGTTAGACAGCACAAAACCACTGGACTAGAAAACAAATGTAACTATGAAGTTGGGTGGATTCTGTGATGGTTATTAGAACAAACTATTATTTTAATAATGTATCCTATAGATGAATAATTTCCAGAGTAAATAATGACAAATGCAAATATATATTTGAAGTCAGAAATATAACGAGTATAATATTGATAATAAGTATATTTCACGAAAAGTTTAATTACTTTTAATTATATCTGTAAATTTGTTGCATTTATTATTTAATAGACATAAACTTTAAAATCATTAAATAATACACAGTAAAAATTAAAATGATGCATTTAGGTTCACTAAATATAACATGCTCAAACTTAATTCTCATAAACATGACGGTGATGAAATCTTATATTGTATCAATAAAATAGTGACAAATATAGAAACAAAGCATACTACGTGCCAACTAAAAAATACGATATATTTTCCCAATAAAAACACAGTCAACTTATAATAAAATCCACAACGAATTTAATGACAAAAAATACAAATAAAATCTGAAACAACTCGAAAAAAAGATAATAAACAAAATATAAATCAATGATGTTAACATAATTACTTTTTTATTCACTTATGTGCACTTAAAAACCCAAACACATTTTCCAAAAACCAATTGAAGCTATTCAACTTTGAAATCACAAATTTATTTATGATATAACTAAATCTTTATTCTATACTCTTGCACAGTAACAGAGAACATTTAAAACTATGAAATTACAAGAAAGATATTATATGCGTAGATAACTTTATCGTTTAATTTAACCATATCTTCACTCTCTCTCCCGCATTTTTGTTTTAAATTTGATATGAAAAAATTGAGCAATATTATAAGCTTTTGTGACTTCTCCCCAAAAAAAGTATTACAAACTTTTAGTGCTATATACACTATTATCTACATATACCCTAAAAATGAACCCTCTCTATACAAAATAAATAAAACATATTACTTTATAAGAAAACATTTATTTGTTAAACCCTCAAAATTTTGATTCAGACAATGATTAGTTAAATATGTATAATAAAACATGAAGTAGAATATTAATTAATTAATGCGTCAAAAATATTAAATCTCTTCAAATAAATTAAAATAAATAATTTTCATAAATACAATGTATATGTAGTAAATATATTTTTTCAATTGAATATGCTACAAAACATCTTTATTTAAATACATACATGCTGTTTAAAAAAACTGGACTGTAAAACGAAGCATATACCTTCTAAAACCCCTGAGATATATAGAACCCCAAAAAGTTCAGTATAGATAGGATTAAACATAGCAAGAATGGAAAAAAAACAATTTTAGTCAATAAATATTAAAGGCAAAAGTAATAAAAGTGATAAATAGCCCCTTCCAGTGATTATGACAATGTACGAGGGAGCTTCAATAAGTTCTCGGACTTGATATGAAAGCATAGAGTTACCTACGGTATCTATATATTTTTATTAACTACAAAAACATCTAAGATACCTCTGAAAATTTCAAGTCAACATCTCATTGGATAACTTCATAATTTAAAAGTCAATGTCAGGTTAGTAACAATTACACAAATTTAATAAGCATTTTCAACATGAATTTGGGAAAAGAACATCTGCGTGCCATGATCTATTATGACTACAAAGCGGGTTTGAGTCCGCGAGACAGTTTACAGAGGCTCTCCACTGCCATCGGGGATGATGCACCCTCGAAGTCCACGGTGTGCCGGTGGTTCCAGGAATTCCCTTATTTTAGACCTATTGTGACATTGACTTTTCAATTATGAAGCTATCCAATGAGATATTGACTTGAAATTTTCAGAGATATCTTAGATGTTTTTGTAGTTAATAAAATCTATAGATATCGTAGGTAACTCTATGCTGTCATATCAAGTCCGAGAAATTATTGAAGCCCCCTCGTAGAACATAAATCGATTGTGCTAAAGGAAATAAGAAAATTTTGAAACCTATAATACTAAATATTACAAACATTAATAAAACTATCTGTTTATTTTTTAAAGGAACCATTTCATAAAAATTATAATTTAAAATTTATAAGTAGTATTTTTTTTGTATATACATAATAGATAACACTTCTATTATTTATTCAAAAATGTTAAGATAATTAGACATAAAATGTAATTTCAACATGTAGATAAAAATATATTTTAAGTTAGTCGATGTGATAAAAATATATAATTAATCTGATTTACCGTAATTTGTATTAAACACAATATTTCAACTAAAGAAGTATACATACCAAACGCAACGCGGCAAATTATGTATCAATTTTAATATAAAATATATCTATACAAATTCGAGAATATTGAGTGACGATAAAGACGTCGCATTACTTCTACTCATTTGAAGAAAGCGGAAGAAAATAAGTAAATAATTTAACTTTAAAGTTACGTAAATACAGTATATATATACTATATACCATTCTATTTCCACAAAATATAGTCATGTTTAACTATTTTTACTTCCCTGACTTTTGTATTAAAATATTAATTTCATCGAGCAAAGGCATAATGTTGAGAATTTTTTAAAGAATTTGATTTAAAAAATTTTGCTAATGAATTAGGGGCAGAATTCTCAATAAGAAATAAGGAAACAAAAAAATTGTTTTTGGAAGAAAAAGTTTTTAAAATTATGATTTAGACACGCGAAGCTTTAGTCGGAATTAAATTTGAATAAGCGAAGGAACTTAATCATTTAAAAATATATTTAATTTCCGAATCTAAGAATTCTTCACTACATATATATTAATTTTATCAAAATTTTTAAGCGGGATATCTTATTCAAAGTCTACTATTTTAAAATTAAAATTATACGCATCAATATAGAACTCAGGTATTAGTTTCGAAAAATATTTAAAGCTTACAATGACATCAATGCTACCACACACAAAGTGGAAAGAACGAGAAGACGCGAAATGTTGGAAGGACGATAAAGTAGGAAAACAGGTGACTCTATACCATTCTACAAACGTATTCTATAAGTCAAACCGACAAACTTACAATAAAAGTTTAGTATAACAACGACAATGTATCTAGTAATGTGTATGGCAGAGTTTGTTCGATAAACATAAAAATGATTTCAACATTACAATATACGAAATATGAAAACTATTTTACGTACTTTATATGAAACCGAGTTTTCTAGTCAACTGTAGATATAACATAATATGTGTCTTTACACAATATACAATGTACATAGTTCACAATCGCACTTAACAATTATGGCGCAACTGAAACGATTTACTGTTAATGAAGATATCATGGAGTAAAAAATAAACATCCAAATATTAAATGAAAACAAATTTTTAAATAAATGTTTATAATATAGATTATCACCTGCAAACGCTTATACAACTGGTTAGAAATATTTCAGAATATCATTTATAACTGTTAGGCACCAGTGTTTCTTCAAATTATCAATAGCTTAGTGCACAAGACTACAAAAAAGTCCTCTTTTACATAGCAATGTCTATATCATCAATTTGAAATAGCAATTATTTTATATAAATGTCGCTTTATTTAGATATAAAGCGACATGTTTTAAACAAATCATAAATCCCCAGGAAAATATTTTTAAATTTTGCAGAATTTTGTCTTTTATATTATGTGAGACATGATAGTAAAACATATAATCAACAACTTAAAAAATGTTTAGTCTGAAATATAATTACAATCATAAGTATAGTGCTATAATTAGAAAAATACATTTTAAAATAACACGTCAACAACATAACATAAACTCTTTAATTAGATTTATCTCCAAACTATTGCTGCTTTTTTACTAGGATAAAAATACAAACAAGATATATTCACAAAATCATAACAATTAATGGAAAGGTTGAGCCATTAAATATCAACCATTTCTAGTCCAAACAAGTTGATAATTCATTTAGATATATTATTTAATTAGTATATAATATGTAGTATCGATGCATTTCAAAATATTACTTTAATTAGATTTATCTATTTTAAATTACTCCATAACTCAAAATGACATGTAATAAAACTATCCACAAATAAGGTCGATTCATAAAATCATAACAGTTAAAATAAAGGTACAAATTGAGCCATTAAACAGCAACAATATCTAGACAATATCTAGTTGATAAAACATTCAGACTTATAGTTCCCCTTTAAAAAGGATAAAATTGATGACGGGCCAATTTCACCAAAATAAATCAGTAGAATGATAAAATGACTTTTACTGATATTACTTATTTTCATCTCACCCGAGTTATGCACTGAAATAAGAACAAATGCCATTGTACCATCAGCTGTATACATGTAATTACTTATACCTTATTGGTATATACTTAAGTACTAAAACAAATAATTATATATAGCTTAGAGGCAAATTTAAAATATCAGTTAACTAACAACAATACGAGTATTCAGCACACACGCAAATAAAGTAAGTTAGATATTCAAACAACTCTTAAAACTGTACAACTGAAATAAAAATCAGACCATTAAAGATTTTTTTGTTAAAAATACAGACATTATTTCGAGTTGAAATTACTTTCCATATAATTTATCTTAATTCAAATTGTAGATTAAGTGTCTTCGACAATGTCCATACAGTATTGCAATATGTATTTCTAAAATGTAACCTGTATATATAAGACTGCAGTTATGTAATGGAAAAAACCTGAATTTAATTGTCTATTAGATAAAATCGATGAATACCACCAACTTCAAATTATATTGAATCCATGAAAGCGAAACAGCTTATCAACATATCAAGAGGAAACAAAAATAAAACCAAAACACATGACAAGATAGTCTTTCACCACAAAGTATAAAAACTTTAAAAATAAATTAAACGTTTGAAACAAAACGAAAAGTATCACTGGAGGCCTTCCACGTTTAATTAAAGTGGAACTATGTAACGAAATAGTAAATATAAAAAACTAACTATGTATATAAGGGAGTACACAACGTTCGATTAACAAATTTTATAACGATTTATCCTTTTCCGCTTCAAAGCGAATACGTTTTAGGGTTTTTATGTATGTTGAAATGGAGATTACCTTGCTAGAATTTGACAAAATAAGTGAATAAAATATTAATTGATGAAATAATAATGAGGTTATGTTTTAAATTATGTATGTAATACAGATAATACTCTCTAAAAACTGTTTAACAATAAATGTATCTCATTTTCCAATAATGATATTAAAACTTTACACTATTTGATTATTTGAAATTAAATAAACGAATTATATTTTGAGCTTTTGTTAATTTAATCTAATAGTAAATTATAAACATTATTTAGCTTTAATTATAGGATTTCAAATATCCAGTTGAAATTATCACTGGTTATTTAAAAAAAAAATCTTTAATATGCAAATGAATATATGTCAAAGTATGTATATTATATAACAATTGTTTGCGTAGTAACAAATAGTCTTTAGTAATAAAATACCAATCAACAAATAATATTGTGAGTAAAAGTAAAGCTGTGGGCTTTCAAAAATCAATTAAAGTAAAATATCTATATTTAGATATTTATTTATGGGATGCAAAATACCGTTGGATAAATCAGTCATTGATATATATGCATATAGATATATTACAGCTTGAAAGCGTATGGTAGGGAAATAGATACTATACATTGATAAAGGAAGGGCAGAAAGGTCAGTACGTATGTGCAATTCTATTGATTGACTGATTAGTAAAGAAAACGTCGGAATGTACAGTTACTACATTTTTATTTGCGGACAAGACTATTGATAACCACCAATAGAAGTTATTCACTGACCTCTCTGTAAGACTAGTAATCAGTAATTTTTGTAGTATAAATATATTACGTCCTGAGCGCGATCTACTGTATTAGCAGGGTAGTTAAGCGTGTATATATTTAATATTATCCTAACTACATTTTGTCGGATATAGATATATGATACATATCTAAACACGATTACGAGCTTAAAAGAGATTTCTGTAGATTCTAAAACCATAATTCAGTATATTATAAGCACATACTTGCTAATTAACTTATACGTGTATTATGGAAATATATAGAATTTTTAAATAACTTCATTTAGAAGGATCGTAATATTCTAGAAAAATACGCATACTCTAAAATACAGTGATGGTCATTAAAATAAATACTAATGAGATATTGTATATAGTCTTGTCTAAACTCCGTTAACAAACACAAAAAATTTTATTTTAAAATCTGATTATGTTAAATCATAAGTTCTATATAAATAAAATAAGACTCTCAAAATATTAAAATTTGATACAAACAAACAGCTTGGAAAAGCAAGCTAAATCCATAGTGACAATTCACTACTTTTAAGTATAAATATTTATTATTATCTGAGACAATGTAAAACACAGCCATATCACTCTAAACTTCGTTCGAAAAATATCTATTTCGTCATTTAAATCTAAATCTATATCTATATTACTGAAACATGAACCACCGTACAGGTATTGCAGCGATTATTCCAAATAAATAAACTAATATCAATAAAAACCAAAATAAACCACAGAACTAGAAAACTAAGCAACCAACTATTAAAAAATAATAACAATGGCAACAAGCAAGTCATAAAATAGCGAAATAATAACAGCAGCAATATATTAGCTAGTACAGCTAGTCTATACCGAATAGAAGAGAGATGGCTGAACTTCTCTTTTCTGAACAGTTAGTTTTCAGACCGCACTGCGAAAACCCACCAAATTGTTGTTGGTCTTACAGACGTTGGGGTCATCAGGCCCCAACTTCTGGACATAGATCTCCAGTGCACGCTGGTAGTACATCTCAACCTGGTTAGTTGTGACAACAGGGAGGGAAAATATAAGCGGTTAGTTAGAAAAAAGAGGCTTACCCGGCTACACAGAGTCTTAACCAGGTTGGGGTCCACGGGTCCACCGCAACCCTCATAAATTCGTTCAGCGCGCTCGTAGTAGGCGTGGACCTGGGTCGGTTGTCATGGTAATTAACATGGATTATAAAAAGTAACTATCTCACTAGGTTGTACTCTATAAAACCAACTCTGTATGTATGTGTTAATTAGATTTCAGAGGTTCGAAGTATTAGTATTATACTCATTAACTTAAATATAGGTTAATTTATTTTTTTAAATATTCCGTAATTAATAAACCTGCATATTAACAAGTTATAATTATTAAAATTATGAGAAGTGTCTCTCATAGAGGACAATATTTTGCGTAATCGAAAAGTTGATAACAATATTATACTAGTTTTATTTACATTACATATATTTTAGCTGAAATTTAGTGTTAATAACACAATATTACAATGCATTAATTATGTGCATAAATGAAAAAAATGAAATCTGATTAGGTACACAATAAATAGTTTAAAATATGTAACGTCCGTGAAGAAAACACATCATTAAAAAACGGAAAATTCTGAAAAGAATTACATTTTGATTATAATTAAGGTTTAAAGGTTTGATTTAGAGGAAAATAAACAATTTTAAAAGAGTATAATACAGCGATAATTAAATAAATTAAGATGTTTACATAAATGTACATTTCTTCTTAAAAGACATTAAAATAAATTGTGTAACATCAAAAATTGTATAGAAATTAAAGAAAAGGTTAAAATTTAAGTGATACAATAAAGGGAAGACTATTAGTGCATGTTAATCATAAACATGTATTTTGAAAAGAATGTCGAATCTTTTACAAGAAAATAAAAGTAATTACGTATAAGTTTTTAAATGTTGCATACATATTTTTTCTTTCCAATAATAATTCAAATTTCATTTCTGTGACATCAAACAAAATATAAGGTGAATTAAGTATTTTATTAATTTCACGATCAGCAGAAACAGATTAGGGAATTAACTGATCAGACTAAAAAATGATTAACTAAAAATAATTGCCGCTATTGGGAAAACTTTTTAATTATTACATAGATTAGAAAATACAGACTTACCAGAAAATCCCACGTGAGCACATATCTGAATTAATTAATAAACTTTATTATTGCTAGAATATAATCATAATTTATTAAAGTATTAATGGTCCATGCCTCATAAATATAAGTAAAACACGTTATTTATTATTGGATCAAAATAAGTCAATCACAAAATATTAAAGGATAACATAATATTGACGTATCTATAAAAATATAAAGGAAAACAAAAATTATATTATTATTACTTAAATGACAATCATGAAGCACACACGGAACCAAATAACGTATATTACAAAACAATATAGATTATGGAAACGAATTAATAGATAGCTATATTAACTTACCTAGTATATACACTTAAATTTTATGGAGACTGCAAAACATACTATTCTATGTAAACTTCTCAGTGAGTATAAGAAAGCAATTCTTTGTATGTTTAATTTAATTATAAACATATATATATAACAATCAATGTTACTCTCACAACTTACTCATTTAGATAATACTTACATATATATATACAAAAATCTTAAATCATTATCCTATTATACTTCTTCATAGATAATGAAACTAAACACATAATAATATATAAAGCTTACAAAGATAAAGCGAAACAAAGGTCAGCTAAAAACATGACTTACAAGCAAAACAATAGAAAATAGCCAACAAACCTCTTCGTATTTGCCTTGATTTTGGCAAAGAAGCGCCAGGTTGTTGAGCTGTTTAGCAACATCCGGATGATCGGCACCAAGGACCTAAAATAAGGGATAATAAACAGTAATCAGTATTCGATAACGAACTACATTCAATATTGATATGACAGCGTTATCAATAAGCATGTGTTAAAATAAATTATAAATATAGATTTGAATATGACTTTGTTACTACAAAAAATACCTTATATTACTATAATATTAAAATGTATACACCTCTATTTCTTGTAAGTATATTTCTGGCATACAAAGTATCTTCGTCATAGAATAGTATTACTACTTTTGGTGATTAGTATTATCGTACATAACCTTATTCAAATAAATACACTGATATACATTTAGCCTTTACTATGCATGGTCAATAAGTAATAAGAATAAAGCATTCAGATAATTTAGGTAATTAGTAGCAGTATCTAAACAAAATATATAACAAAGTTAATTTTTCGTGGTTTCCTGTACAGTCTAATCATAAAATAATATTATTGTAACTACCTGTAATGGTTTTTACAGACGTCAATTTAAAAAATTTATGAACAGAAAAGGAATTTGAAATTAGAATATGCTAATTACTAATACCCTACATAGATATTCAAGTAAGAGGAAGAATTGGGATTGAAATAGATTCAAACTATTCACGAAACCAATACTTACCAACGAAATCGGGAAATTCAAATTATTGTATGTTGGTTGTTTGTATGCACATACGTATCAATCGATATATTTGGATGACATTAATAGTGTACAGACAGTCAGAATGTCCTGATCATACACCAATCAGACTAATCAGCATACTTTGAATAAAAGTACTCGATACAAACATGTGATAGTATAGTATAGCAGACATACCAAAGCCGCCTCTCCAAACTACAATTTAGCCGCCAATAAAGAAGAGAAGGAATAAGAAACTTATGATAGGCAGATAATAACAGTATAGCCAAGACATAAAACTGCGGAAGTTACCCAAGGTACATATTTCTACTAGTAGGAGATATGGGAGAAGAGGAATACAGTATTGATCCACACATTATATACATAATATAGAAATATTGCCAAAAATTGAAGTAACATTTAACAAAGTCGCGGTGGGGAGAAGGTGCTCACCTTTTCTCGTATAACAAGAGCTCGTTTGCAAAGGGGCTCAGCGTCCTTGTACTTGCCCCGTTTGCCGTAGAGCACAGCCAAGTTGTTCAGAGTTGCCGCCACCTGAGTTTACATCAGTCGATGGAAAATGAAGAAAATTTAAATCAACCAAAATTTAAAAAAAAAGCACATTTTGTTTTAAAAATTTGTATCACGGGATATTATTAAAAAATCTTTACTAATGTCATAATTTTACAGCACTAAAATAAAATATATGGGGCAATAATGCATTCTACGATCTAAAAATCAAAATACAAAAATTTGATTTTTAAAATAGATAAGAAATCAAAATGATAATTATCTTGTACAAATACAAATTTTCTTGTCAAATATATAGACTAAATTTGTAAAGGCTATATTTATCTAAAACACTAGATTATTCGCAAGAAGGGAAATATAAATAAATTTTAAAGAAAAGTTATATCACAGTTAACACAATTGTGCATGTACCTACTGTCTATCTTCTTCGAAAAGTTAAAAAAATATAATAATAACAAAAAATTCCAAACCATGTTCTGCATGTGATTCAACACATTCTAAAAAAAAATGTCCTACTGTTCAGCTGAAATAGCCGACAACTGCCTCACCAATGTACGTAATTTCCATTTCCTTATTTAATTTAAATTTAATTCCTTATTGCACTAAATTATGAGAACTTAAAAAACAGAGAAAAAAACATTAAAAGTTAAAAAATACTTAATAAGTTAATTTTAGCACAACCAATTGATTGTTTAATAAAATGTTAAAAGAAAAACATACTTAAAATTAAAACATGATTTATATTATTATAAGAATTTGTTTTAGACAGAGAAACAATATATTTGATCTACTCACTAAAAAATAATAAAGTTGCTAGTAGCAAAACAAGCAAAGCTTTTGTAGGACTGGAAACTATGCTTAACAATTCAGATTTGTCATGCAGAAAAAAAATTATAAATAGAGAAAAGACATTTTATGATAAGAACTCACAGCTGGGTGTTCCTGTCCTAGTGTTTTCTCCCGGATGGCAAGAGCATCATTAAGTAGGTTAGCAGCTTCCCTGTACTTGCCCTGGTCCCTGTTAGTAATTGAAAAGTCACAATAGTTGGAAAAACTACAACACCATAACTCTTGTATATTATATTAAAGTGGCAGGATGAATTCCATAAATAGTTTGTATTTTCATCTAAAATTGTCATAAAAATATAATCAATAGCTGGGTTGGAGTAATGTATAACAAAAAAGGTATATAATAAAGTTATGAAAAATTATATTTACAATTGTTTATTGGTTACTATACATAATATTGTAATCGTATTTAGCCATACAAAAATGGCTTCGTAAAAAATTAATTATGAGTATGTAGGATATGAGCCCTTAACGAGGGCCGCCTATATTTAGCTTTAACAGTGCAGCAAGCAGTGTACCTGCTGCATACACACATACAAACAAGTGATCATGTTATCATATATTTTTTAATAAGATACCCAATGCAGAGGATATAATCTATACTTCTCGTACTAGTTCAAATTTAATATAATATTATATCACTGCTATTTTCAATTTTATTCAAAAACAAACATTTATTTAGAAAAGAATGATAACTGTACTCTTGCGTAGCCGATATAATTAGGCTTAAATAAATTTTTGTGAAAAACTAATAATTCAAGAAGTGAACAAAACATATATTATAAATTGATGAGGTTTAAGTAATATTTACACAATTTATAGGAATATTTACTAATAATAATTCCCAATTGCTATAAGTTCCGTTAAAATGGAGTGTAACCTCGCGTTTTCACGACTAAACAAGTTTTACGACAGCATACTAATTTTGTGAATTTAGAGTTTAACAATATATCTCAATAAACACACGATAATAGTACCAAAAAAAATAGTCAACTATACCAATTAAATGTATAATCAATGAACTAATTAGCAAATTTATACTTTACTAAATAATCTACAGTTTATTACATGATACACCTATGTATGTACATGCCAAAGCTATATTATTTAACAAAATAATTATCAAATTGAAATATTGTTGCAAACACAGATATATAGCATTAGAATACTTAGAAAATATATAAGTAAAGAATGCGCTTGTTCAATGCTGCACAGAGAAAACTACCGATTTATACCTAGAAAATATTTTCAAGACAACCACGAAAGCAAATAACAGATTTCTTGAAAGTGAAATAGTATAATTATTTATTTGAGTATGATATTTACATTTATAGACATGAATCTATAAATAATACAAAATATTACGTCCTATAACTGATCTAGAAAACATTGAAGACAGTCGGGTTTCTACTCATATTTTAAACAAGTAGTAAGAGTCAGTTAATCGCTACAGACGACAACGTGCAACAAAGTGAATCTCTCCTTTATTGTAAACACATAATACTTTTATCCCTAACCAGGTTAACGAGTCAATTATAAGGAGTCGATTAACCACTTAGTAAAACAACACAAGATAATCTATACTCAATTATCGACCCCACTGCTTAGCGACTGGCAGCAGTTGACTAATTATATATTGATTTTTGGTGAAAGGGTAGAAACGCCAGTTATTCTTTTTTCCCGTTCTGGTGGTATAAGTCCCAAAACGTGGCACTCATACTAAAACAGGGGGAGTCAGGGTGCTGCTATTAACATGTTCCCGTAACGTTTACTCTCGTATATTCATAAAACAATACTCATGAAATTGCATACATGTTGTCAAGAGTACTACTAATTATTACTAGCTAATTTAATATACTAACAAGCGTTTTGGTGTATAACATAGACTATTAGGCTACCATGAGTACAAAAACTAAAACGCAAATGTCTATGCTCCAATAAATGACTATAAATTCCCTCGATTTCAACCCGGTTGACCAAGCAACTTCTGCCGTGATAAAAAAGTATAAACCAAAATATATAGCACTATAAAAATACTAGCTATATACGATCAATTAACATTGTGAAATAAAACCTTGACGGTACACCATTGCTAACAATATACATACACAAATTATAGCTAGCTAGAAAAAGCTTAAGTATCATAACTAACTAGCAAAATATCAAGACTATGTATATTTCAAACAATGTAATAAAACCCTCAATTTGATCTACTACAAATTACGAATAGCAGAATGTAATTAAGTGTAACGCTTAAAACAAACAGTTTTTTTATAGCTAGCTAGAAAAAGACTTAAGTATCATAACCAACTAGCAAAATATCACGACTATGCATATTTTAAACAATGTAACAAAACCCTCAATTTAATCTACTGCAAATTACGAATACCAGAATGTAGTTAAGTGTAACGCATAAAACAAACAGTTTGGTATAAGAATAAAAAAATCCGAGATGCACCACTGTGAGAATGTTTACTTTAGCATTGCCTATTTGACCAAACAATTAATTTGAGCACATATTAATATTGTATATCACGCTTGGTATAAATTGTGGCATACTGAAATACATATAATAATACAGTCCATTATATGGTTATATCATTATAAAACTAATGTTTCGAATGGATACTTATAGTATGCTGATTTAGTATATAGACATTTAAATAACTAGTATGAATGATAAGTTGTGGGTTTTATAATATTATATAAAAACTCAATTAAATATTATACAAGTTATAACTAATAATAATCATAATAAAAATATATTGATACCTTGGAGACAGTTTAAATCTGTTCTGAGAACCCAAACGCAAAATTTACTATAGCCACAGTTGTGCATAATAAATGAATAAAATAGTGATTACTTACTAATGTGTAAATATGTCACATTAAAAACAGATGGGAGATAAAAATGACTGACAGATGACTGTTTAAATCGTTCAGGGAATCGTCTTGGTCATCTTTAGCAACACTAATGCGTCAATGGAACTTAGCACTATTTTCTGCAATATATATCGCTATTTATACTCATATGACGATATATTTTTTACACATTCAGATAACACTGCAAAAACAAATTTAAAATGTACATACATCATGTAATATGTATAGAAATATTTTAAGTAGATTATTAAATGATAAACAGTGTTTAAAATAAAGATAGCAAAAAATAAGCGGTAAAATTTATAATATAATCAGGAATAACTAGAAAAATAGAATTTTAAAAGAATAAAATTATATTCTAAATGTTACCGCTTATTTTATTTCTCTTAATTAATTGTCTGAGCCAGACCTGCGGTATAGGCTTCATTAGCTAACTGCGAGACCAGTTGTCTAGCTGTTTATCAGCTAGAACTTGGTCTTTAGGCAGTATATGTAAATGTGATCTGTTAAGAAACATTTGCAATAAATTGGTGGTATGCTGGTATTGTGGTTAGTACAGTGTTCATAGCACTGCAACAAAGTGAAGCCCCTGACTTTCCAGGACTACTCATAAACAAAAAAATCAGGAAAAATCTCTATTTATCCGATACCAATATGGATAATATGTATATGGATACATTTAGTATAATACACAATAGAATTATAATTAGTATATAATTAGTATATAATACACAATGAACTAATGGCAATAATATACCAAATTAGTATATGATTAGTATATAATTAGTATATAATACACAATGAACTAATGGCAATAATATTACCAAACAAAACCATAATACCATTAACAAACAAAACCCATATCATAGATATTGCATGACTGTGAGTAAGAATAGTTATTGATGTACATAGGTAGTTTGATGGTTAAACGAATGTTACACAGTGATATTGTATTGTTAATGTTTGGCAATTTTGTTCTTTAATAGTGAAATAGTGTTCTTTTGTAGTTCGATTTCTTCCTCCAACTGCCGTTTGTTAGTTTCTCTCTGCTTAATTTCCAGTACAATCTTCTTTTGTTTATCTAACTTCTTCAACATGAAATTTGGAGACGGCATTCAACGTATCATGGGTGATATATCCATACAAACCTGAATGGGCTTTTTTAGGTTTAGTTGCTGCAAAGGTTCAGAGAATGACTCATGGATATTAGTGGCTCTGGCATGTCCCATAAATATAGAAGTTAAGTAACGTGATTCCACCCAAATAATTAATCAAAATACGAGAGACATTCATACACAGTTGGACACAGCTTTATCCTTACAATAACTATTATTTGTATATTTATGAATTAATTACATATAAGTAGCTTGATGGTAATTTATTACGTCTCTGTTCAAGTATAAATAAATTGATAGCTTTTAACTTATATATGTATATTAGGTACAATTATTAATATATATAGTGCATCTAAATACATCTAAAAGAGTATTATAATATATATATTTCTTCCTGCATACTTACTTCACACATACAATTTACTTGACATTCACAGAATTCCAAAATCTTATCAATACATCCATCTGTCCTAGTTGTATTATCTTATTCAGAGCTTCATCAAAGCATGCAATAAAGAAGTCTGATTCCTGAATCTCCTCAAGTAGTTTACTTTTAATTAAGGGGGCTAATCACGGCGTACTAAATAGTATACTACTAGTACTATTTAGTACGCCGTGGAGCAAATCCAAAGACACTAGTATGTATGAAAGAATTTAGGATTCCATTTCAGCCCTCGTGCAATATCACGGTCTGGGCACATTTCACAAAGAAGTTAGGAGATATTTTGGAACTGTTATAAAAAAAGTGATTTTCAATTACATTTAATACCCATAACAACTATGATTTTTTTTATTTCAGTATTTTGTTCAGTGATTTTTATTAATGATTGTTGACTCGTTGAGGGTTTTGAAGATGTGAATGATAATTGAGGCTGTTTTGCAAGTTCATTTGAGAGTTTATATTTTGCAATATGACCTACTCTCATACTGTGATCAATGATGGCTTGTTTAGCCATGTTACTAAAACTCAGAGATTTCTTACATGCAAGACAAAAAATTTAGGTTTGTCACAATTATCAACACGTAACCACTTCTTCCACTCCTCGTTATCTAATCACAATTGTTGAAAATAGGTTTTCTTTTTTGCTGACATTGTTATAATCAAGAAAAATAAATATCAGAGCCATATTAGTTAGTTAAACATTATACATATAATTTTAAAAGGTAAAAAAATATAATGTACTTTTAACAGAAAACGGAGTAGACAACACAAAATCAAAAAAGTTGCTGACATTGTTATAATCAAGAAAAATAAATATTAGAGACTAATTATTTACAATTTAGTAATATGAAGCCACCAATTTATATTTTTCTTGATTATATTCAGTGTTTAAAATAAATAGAGAGATGGCAAAAACACAATAAAAGGGATACAAACAAAAAGGAAAAGAACTGTAAAAAATCGACAAATTTTGTAAGTAATCTGTATTTTAAAATCAACGAAAGTAAATTACAAAACAAAATATAATTAATATATCGATGAAAAATTTACCTGTAGACAAGCGCAAGAATGTTAAGCATAGTGGCGACGTCTGGATGCTCATGACCACTGTTCTTCTCCAGATCTTCGAGAGCCTGTTTGCAGAGAGGGACAGCCACTTCATAGCGACCCTGGGAGGCGTACTGAATGACAAGGTTGTGGAGGGTCCGGAGACGGGCTGGAATCTCGTAACCACCGGAGGCCGCGTGGGCCATTGATACTGTTTGACTGTGCGTCATTACTAGAAGGAGAGAGGGGTATATAGGTGAAAATAACAACATTCTACTCATTTTATAGTTAAATAGCTTAACTGAGGTGATAATAGTAGGATTTTATATCGATGACCGATAACAGTGTCAAATATCTTCTCCTGGTTGGTCAAGATATTAAAAAACGCATGACTAGGGTATTTTATAATATTTATATAATTCACGTATTATAAATAACTATATAGAATAAGGCCTTTTTCAATTTACAGCTATACAAAAAATAATATTATTGATAAAACGCATATTTAATGTATATATCAATCTTTATTCTATTCTGAAGAAATTAATATATATATTATACTATGTTAAATTCGTATTCAAATTCTGTGGACAATAAACTTGTCACAAAGCTTCTCATATATATACACAATATTTGAAATGAAACAACTATTTACAAATTGTATTTATTTATAATGTATAATTTTTATTATTTAATAGGAATTATTCTATTTAAGACAATATTACATTAAGTAATGAATGTTTTAATGAAACTATTACTAAAATAATTTTTATGACTGTTGGTGATAAACTATAAAACCATTAATGTAAAATTACTGGAAATTTTATAACTATATAAATTTTAAAATGTTTTTGGTCTGTTATTATATTGTGTAACACTCGTAAAGTTAATTGCACTCAATTTTTAATTTATGATATATTTTATAAACCTTTACGCGTTGTCCCCCTTTCGTTTTATTTTGATTGATAATGGTCAGGTTAGTATAGAGATTAATCTAAATGTCACAATATATTTATCCTTTTTGACTGAAGGTTTTTCTTCACTCTGTGATAAATACATGCATTTGTTTTTTACAATTCAATTCATTTTAATTGTCTAGTTGTTTCACCATCACTGATCACCGCATTTGCTACTGTTTGTTTGAAAATGGATTCGGTTTGAATCCGAAAAAGATCCCAGTGATATTAAATATTTCACGTCTTTTGTCTATTTTATACTAATAATATCAAGATAGCGATAAAAATTTATAATATACTTATACAAAGAATTAACAAACAATGATCTTGTTTCATATGCTTAACACTATGTTGCATTATTTAAACAATTAATGACAATTTTCGATACAATAAACATAATTGTAGATTGGTTTGAAATACCAATACGTACTTCAAACATAGAAAATAAATATTTATGTAGCACAATTTCTTTTATTGACACTTCTGTTATATACTTTAGCTACTAGTTACATATAATTTTTTCATGCGATCTAAACTTTTTAGTAAGTATTGCGTAATACTTTGAGTAGGTACGTTGTTTATTGGGATTGACTCTATCGTATTTAGTAGAAACAGGTTTAAAAAAGTATGCAAGTAAGTGCATGTATGGTCTACTGGTCAATTACAAACTTCCTTGCTTTTATATTTTAAAAATCAAAAACAAAACACTTTTGCTACTTCATCACAGAACTGAGATATACCTAGCATATATTCAGCTAAGTAAAATTCAGTTTTCTGATGAAGCCCTGTAAGCAACAGCAAAATATTAGTTCAATAAATTTCAATATCAGAATGCTTTGTGTTTTGTATATATTATCTTATAATGTAATACGTTATAATTTTAACTTATAACTTGGGGTCAACTATTAATGCCCTAATATGAGAATATATTACCTCGTATTTATTACCTCGCCATACTTTATTAAAGTATTTGATTTTAATGACAAAGAAGTTAATTAAGAGTTATTTTTTACCGTTTCAAAAAACATACCGTTATACGAACAGTCTATTGAATATATAATATACTTGAAAGCTTAAATTTTATTGAAACTTTCGACACTATTGTACAAAATAGATGCACACAAGTACCCACTAAAGTATGTACATCACGAGTCTTAAAAATGGAAATTAATTGATATTTAATACCACAGTACAGCTTCTACGAATGAGTATTAATGGTACGCATAAATTATAGTAAACAGGGCTATATCGTTAACGTGATACAAGAAATATCATCATAATTTTTAATGTGCTAAGGTTTTGATAATAATATGGAAATAACTACTTGCACGAAGAAAAAATAATCTCAAGATATTTCTATGTAAACTATTCAAGAAGCCCAGATTAATCTTCTAGCTATACGTATGTATATATCATTTCTAGCGATCTAATGTCCTGCTTCGAACAAGTTCACGTGTAATAACAGTTATGATGTATATAACGTTAAAATTCATACAAATTATACTACTTTAAAGTGTTAATGAACAAATTCAACTAATAATTAACACAAATATATAATATTATACAGTAATGTAGGATAGTTGTAACTAGAAAAAGTTCGCTCTACGACTACTTCTAATAAGCGGCAGGAGACAGACATTTCAAAGAGTCACTCACCATCAACCTCGCCGACACTAGCCTCATCATCCTCGCGTGTTTTATCCTCACCACTGTCCGCTTTCTCACCCTCAACACCCGGTAACTCGCCGGCAGCTCCCTCAGGTGGCATTCCGGGCAGGTCATACTTGCGCATCTCATTCATGAACTCGAGGTGCTTCTTCTCTTCCTCCAGCTGGGCTACCATCTGCTCGCTCACTTGAAGTCTGGTCTGGGTATTGGTCAGCTCGTCGCGCAGCCATGTCGTCTCCTGACACAGACGACTCACCTGGGAGCGCAATTTGTGCTTATTTGCTTCCAGACGTTGCAGATGTTCTGTCAGTTTTATCAGGATCTAACATGCATGTGCCCAATTACATGGATCAGTGTTTTGGATAATATGACAAATCTATAACTCATTAAAATATGCCATATATATATATAAAGTTAAATATTAGGGAAAATGTTATTACTTAATCTTTTTAATAATATTCTATAATTTTTATGATTTAAGATAATGGCAATACGATAAGTTGAAAAAAAGTAAGTGTGATACATTTTTAAGTATTAAGTGAAAAAAATTCTAAAGATGAGTCATTTTATTTCAACTTAAATATTTTGTTTATCAAACCATCTTGATATTATTTCAGTAGTTCTTAATAAATATTGGACTTTTTTATATAAATTTATTTAAAATAACTTAATCATTGAGATTAACTCATATATATTATAACTATAATTGAGCAACTGTTTTTCTTCCCACAAATTGGTCATATTTTATTATTAAAAATAGATCAAACTTTTGCTAAAAGAGAAGAAGCAAACGGTCGTAGAATAAATAAATTGCTTGAAATGTATGAATAAAAAATACATTTACAGCAAAAGCTACCAAACTTTTGGTATCAAACTCTCAGTATTTGAAATGGCAACAACTTTGAATGTCAAATTTCTTCAGGAAAAATAAAAATATATAAAATAGTTGGATAATTGTCATGAGTTACATCGTTTTAGTGAAGAAAATGTAAAATACTTGCGTAATTTCTAACTTTTTAAACTGAATTAAAGCCTTATATTTTTTACTTTTTATTAGTTTGAGACTTTTCAAGTAAAATTGATTTCTTTTTTATTTAAAAATGTAACTATATAAAAATAACCTTATAATACAATAATAATTTTCCTTTTCTTATTCTATTTTTTGTAATATTACTTCATCATCGGAATATAGTTCTCGATAGTTAAAACAAAATTAAAAAGAAGTATGTGTTTAGTAAAAGCTTTCACATAAAGCAAAAGTAATTGTTATAAACAAATGGTTATTCAAATTTTTTAAGCAAATGCTTTTCTTCCTCTTTTACTCACAAGCAAAAAACTTTTCCTAGCTTCTTTTACTCGTAAGTAATTACTCTGTTTGATTAAATGAGCTATTATAACAATAATAAATTATATGTCGTATTCCAATTCGATATTAGTTATTAACAAATCTGTGTACAATAAAGTTCAAAACTTAAATTATATTACAGTTGTTTCTCCCAAAGTATTTGCAGGTACTTACATCAGCTTCAGCAACTCCGAGGTCGACCTGTTCCAGTAGTCTGTTCAGTGCTGGGATCTTAGAATTTAGTACCTGTGATTCACTATCATCATCACTGCCACATCCCCTCAGTTTATCTTGACACTCCTCAAGCGTCTTCTGCTGATTGTTCTTCATTAGTTCCAGGGCCATCATTACTGATCGTGTCTCCGAAATGATCCCATCCTGCGAAGGGTTTGTCATGCTTACGGAAGAGGCCAGATGTTAGTACAGTTTCTTGCAGTGACTTCACTGTTTTAAAATTGCTAATGAGTTAACTCCTGCAACAAAATATATAAATAATTTGAATATTTATAAAAAGTAGTTTTTAAGCTTAGTAATAAAAATGTATAAAACTTGATGATAAAAATCAACACTTCTTCAACTTTTCCAATAACATTTCTTTTTTGAAACTAGTGTTTTACATACATTTCAGTATTTATAGTAAAGCTCAATTTTATGAACTAATATATATTTATAATTGAGAATAGTTAATGTCATAAATTGTAGCATTAAAATCATGTCATTATATGCATCAATAAATTCTTCAACATTTTATAGCCAAACTATAATTATATGCATCATAAAATTCTTCAAGATAGCCCTACTGCAATAGTAACTGCAATTTTAACTCAACAGGGACAATGCCTGGAACCAAACAATTTGATAACTTGATCAGTTTTAATATTTTTTCTCAGTGAATGTGCATTAGTGCCAATGCTCAGTCTTCTCTGACTGAGTATTGAGATATTGTGATATATATTGAGATATAAGTCTGAGTATTGCATATAATTGTTCAGTCTATGCATTGCACTAAAACTTATTTTGCAGATATAATACATGACCAGTATAGCACAGAGATAATATATTTAGATATAGTAATTCATATTACATTGGTAAAGTAGATGCACAGTTGCATGGAACCTTCACATCTATTTTTGATTTTCATGCTTTGAAAACTTTTTCAAAGACTCAAGGAGATGATAAATCTAAAAGGTAGAAATTGTATATTTTATCCACATCTTTAAATTGGAAATATTTTTTTTTAAACAATAATGAACAAAAAGTAGTTTTGTGGAATTCTTTGGATGTTCAGTAAATTGCTATTTAAGATTGGAACACATCCCATTAGTCAATAATGATATATATAAACATTTATGTAACATTATTGGCCGAGGGTGATGAGGTTGTCCACAAATGGTGTTTTGTTCATGATATTTTTCCATGTTACACAAGTGATACATTTCTGGTATAGTAGCTTGTACATTAGGTCTACTTGACATTTTGCATTTCTTGCTTCAGTTACTTAACCATGTCTATTGCACATATATGATGTAATTTGCATATTTTTATAGGAGAAACATTTTTTGTATTACCTTACAATCACAACAATGTGTATGATGTGAGGAAAGTGACAATAAATGTAAAGTTGCATAAGCAATTAAGCAACGAAGTTACTATAGACTTGCTATTTCTGTCTCTATCTTAATCTTCTGCTAAATTTGGATCAAAGCCTGGATCCCTGTGCAGTCTAAATTCAATAAATTTAAAAAATTGGACAATGAAGAGGTATGTTAGGTTGAAGCATGTTGATGTTACTTTAGGACTTTTGTCTACATATTTTCTTTAATGGTATCCAACATGTTAAGCATAATGGGTAATGAACAAGAGTGGACAATAATGAGATTAAAATGATGACTGCTACAGTGGGTGTATATGGCCTTGGGTTGCTTATATAATTCATACCTGCATGCATACCTTTCCACTTGATATAGTTCCTGCACCATCATGACCTTCTCCATGTATAAATGGAATAGTAAAATCCCAAATTGTTAGTGTTTATCATAAAGATAAGTAAAAAACCACAATTGAAAAAATAAAAATTATGATGTTATACATTTCAGTTAGTTGATACCATTATAAATCAAGACAAGGAGACAATGGGTATATGACTTTAAATATATATATCCAATACAATCAACTTTAGGAGCATCATACAATATAATAAAAAATTAGATTATCTACAAATTTATCCAGATTATCTCTAAAAACAGGAATTAAGTACATATTGAAGCTAGGGTTATGTGAGATACAAAGAAGAGAGTTTGAGGGCATTAATTTCAGAGTTATCTATGTATTGAAATATTAATATTAAAAAAATTTGGCATTGAAATGAAAGGTATTATTATTGTTCAATTTAATGTGGCCAAACTTTAAAATTATTACAATAAAATATACTTAAGAATAGAAGTGGCCAAAATGATTGTGTGACCAGTAAAAATTGAGTGGTTAAAAAGTAAATTATTATATGTAAAAGTGACATTATGCTCTTTTAAATAAGTGGAAAAACCCAAACCAATTTCCCTGTGTATTTTTTAAAAATAGTTTTTACGAGGAATATTATAAACAGTCTGTTTGATAAGAAAAGCAGGAGAAGAGTGATTAGAACAAATATAGGATTTCAGTTTGTTCAGATAAATAAAATTAATGTTAAATTGGAATGAATTCGATAGAGATTTGTTAGTTTTAGAATTTTAAAATGTTGTAAATTGAATAAATATTTCAATCTTGAGAGAAAAAGGAAGTCTAATTTTAAGTTTATAGAGAGAAAATTTGGCAGTTCAGAAAAATAGCTTTTTGAAGAATCAATTTGAGATAAGCCAGGCTATAAAAAATTATTGATGAATGCTATTTTATCATTAAAAAATTCAGAGCTACAGGTGTGGAGAGCATGCAGGAATAAATTTTGAGCAATCAAAGTTTTCATTTTATTAAAATGAAGATAAAGGTAATTTGAATGAATAGGCTTACAAAAAACTAAATTTGGAGAAGAATTGATTTTTAAAATAGCTATTTCAAGAAGTGATTGAATTATTGGTGTCATATTTAATTGGTGAATTGAAGAGAAGGGTACAAACTATTAATAAAGTTAATAAAATGGTTGATAACAAAAACTGGATTAATTAAGTATATCTAAAACATTGTCATTATAGCAAACCCAGAAATAAGGTTTATTTCTGAAAATTTGAAGAAGTTCCCTTACGAGAGGATTTCCTACCTGTATCAAGAATCCAAACATTTGTTAGTAAAATTCATTACTATTAGCTATCTCTAGAAGCTAACTTTAAAAATCAAAGAAATAATCAAGGCTATAATAGGCAAATCAATATTAAAAAGAGCAAGATGATAACTAAGGTATATTAGTGGAAATGGAGACATTGTCAAATGAAATAAATCTATTCAAATTATTTAACCAAATATTTGTAATATTATCAGAGTTTAATGCTATATTTTAAGTGAGAATCATAAAAAGTACCAATGAAAGAGGATGGCACAAGCTAATTTTGCAATAATTTATAAGAGGGTGAATTACAGCAAGTAAAAATTGGATGAAGGGATCAATTTTTGAAAACCTATGGACATTTAGGCATATTCCTTAAGGCCCATAAGGAAGAGAGCAAAGAAAAGATTTAAAAGAAATAAATGATTTGTAATCTGGGGCCTTTTGCATAAAATGTTAATATTGAATATTGGAGAATAGTGAAGAGTGTTTGACTTGCAAGAAAACTTTGAAGAGTGAATTCAGAAGAGTGAATTGTGAATAATACTTAATAATTTCACTATTCAAGTTTGGCTTTTACAAAGAATTTGAAAAGTAATCAATATTCAGGAAATCAAATTCCCTACGCCCTTCAATAAAGAGTTGAAAGGTATTTAAGTCATTCTTCAGTTCAAATATGTTAGACAATAGTGACAACAAAGATTTGTTAGATCCCTTTATTTATTGTAGGCAGAGTATTCAGAGATCAGTTAAACATTGGCAATGTAGATTTTAAAGAGAGGTTTCGTTTATTTCGAAAATAAATTGAAATGGTACTACAATCTATTGGTGATTTACTGGAGCATGCTACAGAAAGAAACCATGCACTATCATCAGTTTTGTTTACACAATTGTTACACCAGTTGTTAACTGCATTTCAGTTTCTGGCAACAAGAGGGTTTTATTATTTGACAGGAGATGTTCATGGATTATCAGAGGCAAGTGTCTCTTCATGTGAAAAAAGTAGTTGCAGAAATCAATTAATGGTTGTTTGATGTTACCATTCCCTGGCCTGATGGTAATGTCACACTTCATATTCCTTAATAGTTTTACACATTTTCAGGGATGCCTGGAGTAGTTGGGTTTATTGATAGAACACTTATTGATATCAAGGCTCCTACTATTAATGAAGAAAACTTTGTGGATCAGTATGGCAATCATTCACTCTACTGTATGGTCATTTGTGGACCAAAACCAAAAAGGCAGGCATACTATGTACAGTGGGTGCATTTTTTTCAAGAAAAATTTGAGTATATAATTTAATTTAACCAACTATGTATATATTTTATATACATATATAAAATCATCATTGAAATATAATTTAAAAAACTTAGAAAACCATATTGTACAATTATGTCCTATTTATTTTACATAGCCATAGGTAATATACAATCATCATTGCAATATAAAACTAGAATACCCGAGAACAACATATTATTTAACAATTTAATCAATTTTGGAAGTTGAAAACATGGGTAGAAAAAAATTGTTGTAAGCATGGTTGCTCATATAGAAATAAAATGCAGGCAGAATAGTATAAAAGGAGAAAATGAGGAAGGTGAAAATTTCAAGAAAAACAACAGCTTCACATAACATTAAAATCATCCTCTTAAAGTTTGTTGCAGCTTTTTCTTAGGTACATTGGCAATATTAATAGGCAAAAAGTAATTAGATGGTTGGCTAAAAAAAGTTGTAAGTAATTCTGAAGAGAACATTGTAGACAAGACAGTGTGAGTGAATTCCTGTGAAGGAAGAAAGAACAATGCTAAAGAATTCATAGACCAACTATCAAAAGTCCCAAGTCATTAATGTCAGGCGTCAACTAATAAAGTCTACATAGATGCAAATTACAGAAGCTTTTCACATCTGCCTATATCCTACAAGAATTGGTTTTGTGTGAAAAAGGGTTACCATCCAGTTTCAAGAGAATGCTTTGTTCAGATTATGAAGGTAAAAATATTGCTATCTACCATCCTAGAAAAGACCTGCAATGTGTCATGTCTGTATATATTTAAAAATGAACTAAATTTCTGAGGAAGAGCATAATATTCACATTATGAAAAAATGTCAGCAAAAATAACATCAAGGAACATGTTACGACCACAAATGATGAAATTGCAGTGACCATGTATCTTGAAAGTGTTTTGACATTTCCCCAGACCCAAGTATCAGCCTTCAACTTCAAGCAGAAATTGCAAATTCACAATTATTCCATCTATGACCTAGCATCTGGAGATACCCAATTGTATGTTTAGCACAAGTGCAAAGGAAGTCATGCAATGAATTGTTACTTGCAATAAATTAATTTCCTGCTAATCAATATATATCTATGTAATTAAGCTTATTAGCTGAATTACATAGATATATATTGATATACATTAATGTTTTTATATCCAGCTTGAGCTATACCAGTCAATATATACCCATGTAAATCAGCTAATGTTTTCATATGACAGCTATGCAATGATAAAGCTCTATTAAAACATTGCATTTATTTTTACATGTTATTTTAAATATTAATATAGCTAGCATACACATTACTTATATTTATAGTAATCTAAAACACTTTCAAATACTAAAACTGGAAAAAATAATAAAATAACTGAATAAAAAAGAGCTATGTAAAAGAAGCTATGTAAATAGGTTTAGCAAGTAGAAGGAGCTATATAAGTAGATTTTGCAAGTAAAAGGAGCTATGTAAGTAGATTTAGCAAGTAAAAGGAGCTATTATGTATATGCCACACCACCTTTGTTTTAAGTATAAGTTATATATATAAGATAAATTAAAAATGAGAGTGCTTTTTAAATAATATTAACTATTTCGTTTTCTTTATTAAAATTTTAAAACAAAAACAAAAGGGAAAACTTGATTTTCCAAAAATAACATTTTTCTATATATAGCTCCTTTTATTATTGCACTGGCAATAAATAAAATATTGAACTAAAGCAATTATTAAACTAAACTAAATAAATAAACAAAAACCATATTATCTTAAAAACAAATAATTATATGTAATAATAATTGAAATAGTTATATATAATGTTTATATCAGTTATAACTGATAATATGTTACTCATAGAGTACACATAGAGAAACAACTCTAAGGGCATCAGTATGGATTTTGACTCCACATCAAATAAAATCTAATTTTTGATAGTTATTGGAATTAACTACAACTAGAATAAGTATTTATATATAGCAAGTATAATTTTATAATCAATTAATAATAAAATAATCAATATATTACACAATAATTAAGAAATAAATTACAATTATTGTGTTTTTTACATTGACAGCCACCATTCATGTCTAACCTGGCAAATTTTTTAGCATTGAAAATGCCAGGAAGTGATCGATTTTTTCCATTTATGGCTGTAGTAATCACTAAAAATATTAAAGTTTAGTTTTTCCAAATGTAAAACAATAGCTGACAGGCAATTTATATATTTTGTGATATTATTTTTTCTTGTTTTTATACCTATTACAATAATTAATTAAGAGACATAAATATTAATATCCATAAGTGTTTATTAAATACATGAACAATTATACAAGTGTACATATTGCCAAAGATATTGTTTTGGAAAACTCAGTGCCAGAGGAATTCCTGAAGGTGAGTTGTAATTTAAAGTACTTCACTTGTTCCTTGCATGGCATAGAATTTGATCTTGCAAAGTCCCCAGTTGCCTTCAACATGATTTTTGTGGATTGTGGGTTGTTGGGGTCCACAAAGTTATATTGGTGGTTGATAACTGCATGCTGAGGAAGGGCATTGTATGCCTGCCAGCCATCTGTTATGATACAGGTACCTGGCTGCACATGCCAAGCAATGATGGGTAAAAGTGTTGCTGCATCTTCTTGTTCCACAGGCGCCATCATTGTTATATTGGTATCTTGCTCCACCATACCAAGAACCCACTGACCTTCTCAAAACCTTCCTCAGTGATTGATACTTCCAATGCATAAATTTATTTTCATCTATCTCAACAGTCCTACAAACCCCCCCCCCCATCTCTATAGGGTGATTAACCAAGTATTGAGCACAAATATTGCAGATGAAATTTTGCCAGTCAACTAATATGTTGGCTGAGACTCCAGTCTGTCTGACTTCAACTTGAGGCTGTTGAATTGACCACCAATAGAGAATGTTGAGAAGCTGCATCAAAGTGAGATGCGAGTCTTTGAAGAAGGAATGACTGGCATATGTTTCTATGACAGCAATATATACAAGTCTAGCTTACACCAATGACTATATTTTATAATTATAATACATGTATATATCTATAATAATTATACTAATCAAATTTTTATTTGTAATACTATTATTAATGTTCAGTTAAAATTTAAGTTTAATCGATAACAAGCCTAAGCCCAAGGCATAATATTAATAATAATGACCTTTTAAATTAAATATTATGCCATATAAACTGAAAATAGGGACATTATGCATGTGATATAGGAAATGACAAAGGCAATTGTTATATATCATTCATCAAGGACAGTGTGAATACTGGATAAAATTGTATAGACATAATATTATTCATATTATTATTGATGTTGGCAACCAGTTGGGGACCTTAATATAATTATAGCTTGAAGCAATTTTATATAGTGGGCCAGCCAGTTGGGGAACTTTATATAAAATTAATAAAGAGAGATCACTTAGAAAGCTATTTTATATATCTTTACATAGTCCATAACTTACTTGGCCAACCAGTCCCAAACTGGTTGGGTCCCCAACTGGTCACCAATAGGCCAAACAAATTATCATAATTTATAGGTTGCAAGAGTCTTGGCACCTAAAGAAAATTGTTACATGCCAAGAATCTAATATACCAGTATTTAGACAAAATGTCAAAAAAACAAAAATGAATGTATTAACAAGTAACCCCTATGGCCTATATACACTACTAAAAGCTGGCAGCCACAACCATACCATGATGATCAAGCATCTCACTATCCTGTTTATTTTCAAAAATCTTTTTTTGAAAATCTGCTCTTGGCATGTAACAATTATTTTTACATGCCGAGACTCTTGCAAAGTAGTGACAACCAACCTATCATTATAGCTTAAAGTTTTTTTTGTAAAGTGGGCCAACCAGTTGGGGACCTTAATATAAATATAATTATAGCTTAAAGCTATTTTATATAGTGGGCTGACCAGTTGGGGACCTTTAGACAAAAATAATAAAGAGAAATGACTTATAGCTATTATCTTCTAGTTTTAAAATATATGTAATGTGGTAAAATTGAATTTTGTTTTTATAGACACTGTATTTTATTTTATTAATATCTATCCTGACATTTAAACAGGTTATATTGAAAAAGTCTCCAACTAGGCTGACCAGTCCCACAGACTGGTCGGGATCTCCAACTGGTTGCCAATTGTGCCAACCAGTTATAGGGACCTTTATATAAATTACAATATTAATTTAACATAGTCCACAACAAAATTTTTTTTTGTGGACAATTTAAGCCAGATCTGGCATGTAAAATTTTTCCAATCTGACATCTGATGCACAAATTTTTAGGTGCCAGCATAGGTATTTGTACCTTTAAATTTATTTAGTTGCAAGTGCAGTGTAATTGCCTGTACTTAAAAAATAATAATTATCTAATTTCGGGAGTATAAATATAGGTGTTAATAAAATTAGTTTTATATAATTATAATATGTACCTATAACTATTTTTGATAAACTAATAGATAAAATCAGTAGTTAAAAAAAAAACCACCAACCAGACAGCAGGTCCAAGCACAGAATTTTGTTTGTTGCATAATAATCTGGCACACAGAAAATAGATGGAAAAAAAATGTTGGTCTGCATTTACATGCCAACCAGTTGGAGACTTTTTTATGGTCTGCAACTGGTCAACCAGTCCCAGAGTCAGACTGATCGACCAGTTACAGTCCATGAAAAAGTCCTCAACTGTTCTGACTAGTCCCAGACTGGTTGGGGTCCCCAACTGGTCAACAACATTGATGATACTTTAGTCTAAATAATATTAATATTATAAATTTATAAATGTAAGCAAAAGTTTCAATTTTATTAGAAAATGCAATTCAATAAATTGCTTCTCTTTTAACTTAAATCAAATAAAAGGAGTATAGCAATATCCTATGATTAACATTATGACTATGATAATATTATGTTATGCTCGTAAAATGCAGCAACTAAAAATCCGATTTAAAACCACATCCAAATAGAAACATCTAATTATATGAAATTAACTCACTTAAACAAAACAATGCAACTAATAAATGAGAACTTGTTTATTTGTAGAAAACTTTTTTAGATAAAACAATAACCATTTTCACCTACAAAGAAAGGCTGGTAGTCATAGTGACCGTGGTAACAACATCAACAGTTACTAGTCTGACTATAAAAGCTTATAAAGTAATAAGCTGTTATTAAATTTATAAATTTCGTAAAATTTTACTCGGCAGTTTTACTCTGTATATAATAATCACCATAGGATAAGTGTGTTTGAATGAAATTAGTTTATTATTTTTATTATGCGGTAGGCCTTATTTTCAGTGTCTACCTAAGATATATGTTTTGTATCTTCTATAGAGTATTATAAGTCATATCGTTATTTACAATATAGAGTATACATTCATTTTGGATCACTTTGTACCTTTAATTATAATATTTTGGTGGGATGGTAATATGGTAATGCGAGGCATACTTAAAGAAATGGAGTGAATTTCTACATTAAAAAATTAATTTAAACAAGCTGCTGAATCTTTTATTTTATAGCGGCCAACTTTTGTGAATCTGGTGTGCTATTTTTTAAACATATATGATCCCTCCTCCGAGCTGCGACGTACATATAGGCTTCCAGCGCCAATTAATTCTATACCTATGTATAACTTAAACGGTTTAGAAAACACCTCCTTTTAATTTGTGTTAATAATATTTATGCAGGCGCGTAACTAGCTATACGCAGGACACGCGGCTGCGTACTATGGATTCCCAACAATGTGCCCCATTTGTTCTCAAAGTGCCCTTTTCCGTTTAAAAGTGCCCTTGGTCGAGGTCAATAAGATAGCCCTATATAGTACAAAATGCAGATACACTAGCCGCCTAAGGTAGATACAGCATAAGTAATAGCATAATAGCCGTACTTCTGGACGCAGCTTTAGTTCCATGCGGATATTGAAAACATACGTTCGATCAACATAATGTCTCAAAAACGGTTTTCACCATTAGCACTAATGCATATTCACAAAGACTTTGTATTCGATAGAAAGGTAATAATTATCGAGTGAGCTGCTGGAAAGCCTCGTCGTCTAAGACTTGCTTTTTTAATCAATAATAACTCAAATGGTGTACATTCAGAGCTAACTTATTTATACCTTATGCTGTTACAATCATAGAGTATACTCTAAGGTTACAAAAATATTACGCATAAATTGCTATATTTTTATCATTTAACAGGTTTGATTTAACTGTTAGTACGTGAAAATGTATAATATATCAATTTTTAATACATCACAAAAGTTTTTTCTTAGATTGCATACTTTATGGATTGTTAGGAATTCAGTTATATATTTGTCGGAAATCTACATAAAGTGCTCTTTTCAGAAATCTCTGCGTACTATGTCTAAAATTCCTGGTTACGCGCCTGTTATGTGTTAATAATACATGCCGTTACTCATATCATTTCTATTAAATAAATTCCATTTTTCTAGACGTCAGATTTGTGCCCCTACAACTAATGTGGTTGTAACTTCCTTAATATTACCTTTAAATACACTCTTGATAAATACCTAACACGTCCCATGCCAGTCACCGCAAGAGCAATGAATAATCAAATTTATCCTAAAAATCTGTACTTTTTCGTAAAATCTCAGTCGAAATGATATTCCGAAATTATCCAATTTTGTCCATTCCGAATCAAGTGCACTTGCTACTATTATTAATATATTTATGCAAGCTTTTGGTGTAGAACATCCTATTTATACATTTAGAAAGTGACAAAATAAGTGAGATGTAAGTTATATATAATATATACACAATCTGTCAAAGCGTCGTTGTTGTGGGAGCCAATCAGAAACGAGAGAGAATGTTAGTTGTAGATTAAGCTGCTTTTTTCCTCCCTCTCTGCTCTGCTATTGATTGTCGGTTTCTCTTTCTCTATTAGAATTGCTTCTGGGAATCTGAGTTGAACTAGGTTCGTGATAGAATACTTACTTCCATGCGGTGTCATTACACTGCTTTCTGCGTGCTGAATATACGGAGCTTCGTTCTGAAGTGAGGTGTTCGCGGTTACTTGTATGTGCGCAGGTACTAAAGTAACGGCGCACCTCGCAGTAGCCAACCACTACTCAACCGTATCAATGAACTTGCCAATGAACAAGTGAAGGAATTCAACTACCCGTTCAGCCTTGACGTGACGGCCCTGTACATCTCCGTCCTACCGAATGAAGCCCTCTACAACCTCTGCGAAAGACTAATACAGCACACCAACTTTATTTTACCCATCAAGATCCTCCAAGTTAAACTATAATCCAAACTATCCTCGATAACAATATCCTCACCTACAAGAACGAATTCTTTCAACAAATAAGCAGCCTACCTGTGGGAGCTTATCAGGCCTTCTCGCAATCCTTTTCATGGACAAAATTGAAAGGAATGCACTTTCCACAATCAATTCATACACTATCTACATGAGATACGTAGATGACTATTTTTTCATGATTAGATTTAAAATGGAAGCCGACATCATCTTCGGAGACTTAACCAGGAACACCCAATATTAAATTAGAAATAGAATACCCTAACAATACCAATGCATTACCGTTCCTGGATTTCAAACTCAAAGCCACACCAGAAGGAGAAATAACCACGCAATTTTACCAGAAGACAGCCAAGAAAGGCATAATCCCCCATTACAAGTCAGTTCTACATACAGCAACAAAATTTAAAATAGCCAGAAACGAAGAAAACCGAAGATGAAGTCGATGCACCAACCCAGCAACAGCGGAAATACACTTCAATACCTATAAGCGGATACTGAGACGCAATGGTTACTCCAATAGTCTCATTGGGAAACTCACCAACAATCAACAAACGAGAAGCGAACGTGGACAATGTAACAGCAATCCAGTTTACTTTGAATTTCCTTACATTAACGACCACATAGATTGCAAACTAAAACGAATCTTTGCGAAGTAGACCTCCCAATACGCATCTTCTGTAGATCATACACTCTCCGACAAGCACTCAAACAGAAGACCTTAGCCGAAACATGCAAAAATCAATCCTGTACAATGAAAAATGATCTATGCATAGCAACAAATATCGTATACAAGTTAAAATGTAATAAGTGTATCAAAAATGCATAGGAAGCACTATCCGCGCCTTACATACAAGGTACCAAGAACATCTCACTTCAGAACAATCAGCACACTTCCGTATATCAGCACAAAACGCAATGTAATGGCACCATCGAAGTAAGTATTCTATCATGAACCTACTTCAATTCAGATTCATGAAGCAATCCTGATAGAGAAAGAGAAACCAGCAATCAATAGCAGAGCAGAGAGGGAGGAAAGCCGCAGTTTAATCTACAACTAACATTCTCTCTCGTTTCTGGTTGGCTCCTACAACAACGACGCTTTGACAGAGATTATGTACCTATATAATAACTTACTGTTCACTTATTGTATCTTTTTGTAAATACATGAAAAGGGATCCTTCATGTAGGACCCAATCGCTGCATAAAGACGTTCGATCGCTCAATCAATATGATCAATCTGACAACAAGCGATTCACAATCAGCGGTTCTATTCAAAAGTCCGGTCTTCTCAAGCATTAAAGTACGTAATATATGCTTAGAAAATATTTATTTATATATTAATTGCCCAATGTTAGACACCTGTTGTAGTTGTTGTTTTATTATTTAAATTAATTAAAATCTTTGTCCATAAAATGATACGTCTTATATCTTTCTATATCTATCTTCCCTTCTTATTTAGCTTTAGATATCCAGGTTAAAATAGAAAATCAAAATAGCTAGTTTATCCATAGAAATAAGTATATTTCAGTTATAACAAGTACAAGTAAGACATCGCACTACTACAGTTGTTAAAGTCTACATTAAAAAGTGGAGAATATAAAATGACGTCCTTTCACAGGCGTTTCGGAAACTTGAGGTCTTAATTGTTACTAAACATCTCAGACATAGTAATAAATATTCAATATATAAATAGTAATATAGTTAGAATAGTTCCCAATGTAATAATGAGTAAAGTAGTATATATGCTTTCGGATATCCCGCAATTTCCGCAACATACCCCCACCTCGGCGGAAGTTGCGGGATATCCGAGAGCATAAAGCAATCCTTGTAATAAATAACTACTACTCCACACACCCCTACCCCGACGGAAGTTGCGGGATATGTGAGAGCATTCAAAACAGAATTCGTGTTTTGCCCCCCCTTTCCAAAACCATTTTTTCTTCTAAAAAATGACCACAGTTCCCGGACAAATAATTGGTGTGAAAGAAACTTCCATTTCTCCGAAACAATGTTTGAAATGTAAAGGAGTAAAAACACCTTCTGAATTTAATAAACAGAGCGGG
>JAYRBW010005775.1:0-13659 GCA_036023295.1 Invenusta paracnida | reverse complement strand
CTTTGAAAAAATTATTGAAAATGGTGGTTATTATTTGTAACTCTAGATTCTATGCTCTTATTTGTAATTCTGGACTCGTATTATTGTTAATATTATTGTTAATAAATATTAAAAAAACTCAAATACGAAATTTTTTACGAAACGACCTAAGTTGTCTTTATAATCAACACACATAATTAAATGTGATTAACGGATATTCCACGTAGAGTGCATAGCACATTATACCATAGCCCAAAAAATCATAAAGAACAGCTAGCTATAAGCCGCTATAGTCTTTAAAATTTTTTGAAGAACATAGAACCCGCTAGTTTAGTTGCAGCTACACCTTCTCGACGACTCGGACCAATCACCCCTTCAACATCAAAAGGACATCCAATTAATTCTCAGACCAGATTAAAAATTGAAGAACAACGGTTTGGTTATAGAATTCCACTTGTCGTCGACATATATATAAAATGACACCATATATATTGTACTATACATCTACATCTTTTTGTTGTATAATAAATTATCTATGACCGACACTGTGTTACCTATACATCACTGACACCGTATTACAAATATGTACCTATCACAATTATAATAATTATCTCAATTTGTACACTACTTGATCACGAGAATTAATTCTAAGAATTAATATTCGTTGGTTTATACCATATCTATATGGTTTATACCATAGAGTATGGTTTATACTTTCAATAAATATAAATCTAAACAAAAACTACTGCGTCGCAAAAATGACAGCAAGAAACAAGCTCCTCAAACAAAAATGTTGAAATAATATGAAAAACATATTTTACCGTATCGAAATTATTCTTTTTTCTTTAAATTAGTTACATCTTGATTTATTCTCATTCACACTGTTATTACATATATCAATATGTGTATGCCACATATATGTTTTAAACGATTCCATTGTTTAACATTAAAATATTAATCAATTAAACATATTATTACATTAGTATATAATAATAAAATATTAGCGTCATACTGTACTACATATTTCATAATTAATAATACATTTCTAAACGATTTAACTATACTAATAAAATGCAAAACCTTCAAAAATATATTAATTAATTAATCAACAAAACATTATAGCAATAGTATTTCTGAAAATATAACTTATTTTTATTTTTAATTATAAAATAATATTATCATATTATCATCATATTGTCTTTTTTTATAATTAATAAAAAATTACTAACCGATTTAATACTAATAAACAATTTATTTGTTTAAATCCATCAATTTTAAATGGTTTGTTTACGTTTGGTTGACTATAGCATCATACTGCACTATTTTATAATTAATAATAAGTTACAAAGCGATTTAATACTAATAAAATGTATTTTTGTTTTAATGCATCAATTTTAAATAGTTTTTTTGATGAACTTTCTTTCAGGGAACTATTTTCCCCCCACATCTCGCTGTAAATCTTCGTCAATAAAAAATCGTTTTATTTTAATAAATTTACCAAAATGGGTTACAGAAAGTAGTATTAAATATTTTTATTAAATTAATTTTAAGGTAAAATATATATTTTCAAACAATTCTAACATATCGTCAATTGTTTTGTAAAATGTAATTTATTGCCTATATGCCTATATACCTAAAACTTTTTGTACAACATAATCTGTTTATCTGCTGTCAGTTTTTAAAAGATTGCCTATTATACAAAAGCTTTCAGGTATCAAAATAGTAGTATTGAACTGTACCTATACATAATTAATCAATACGAGTGAAATCTCTGTATATAATTACTCTATGGTTAGCGTAATAGAGTAAAAAACGTAAAAAACATAAGGAAGTACCTTTATTTACTCTATGGTTTACCATATAAAAATAAAATATAGAATATAGAATATTAATTAACAGTGTAATATAATATATATACCTACCTACACAAACAAGAGAATATCAAGTTAAGAATTATGTTTTAGTTAAATGCCAAAATTGAAAGTACAATTATTAAATATATTACCGAAAACGAGTTAGAATCATTATTGGTTTCAGTCAATGCTATATTGTTTTCTTGAAATAGTTGCAGAAAAAGAAAATGGTACTGTTGAAGTTGGTTAATCATCAGCAAATAAATACTTATAAAAATCGTCTTCAGCATCCGGAATTAATAATCTTCAGGAAATCGCACATAAAATTCAATGTGTCACTTTCCCTTACACTTAAAATACTTAAACATTGATAATTTACAGTAATAGATATTAAATACTTATAATATTAGTTAATTAATTAATTAATTAATTATTAATTAATTAACATATAAAACCTTTACTTATAAGGTTATAATAAAATTATCCGCCGGAGATTTACTGATCTCCGCCGATTTACTGCAAGAAAAATCGATTGTTTAATATATATTCGATAAACCACTATATTTTGGAGTTAAATACGAAAAATCTACTCGTCACCGCTTCGCTACGACTCGTAGATTCTCACCGTATAACTCCTCAATAGAGTGGTTTATCATATACATATTGTAATTTTTATTATTTTATATTTAGCTTCAACTATTTAGGAATAGTTACAACAAAACTTTGTTAAACATTATTAGTCTTATGTAAATTGGGTTTAATTTAAAAATCAAATTTTAAGCGTTCACTAGAGTAGTTAAAAAAATGTATTCTGTATTTTCTAAAGGAATAACTATTAATAAATAATATTAACGGATTGTATTACTATATAGTTTACTTTTTGATAGGTCAAAAAATTAAGATTTCATAATTAAGTTGTAAAGGAGGCGTGTTAAATGCTTAATATTATGATAAATATATACAAATACTTAATATAACTTTCGTTTTAATTAATTTATATAAGAATTGAAACATTAAATTTTATCGATTTTATCAAATCAGTAAATATTGTGTCTGTTTTCACAAATTTCTACATAATTTATAATTGCGATGTAATTATTTCTAACTATTTTATCTTATTGGTATTATTTAATTCATTGGTAATGTGAATAATATGAGTTACTTTTAATTAAATTGGAAACAATCTTAGCTACGTTAATTATGCTATTGTAATGAATACACATTTCTTATTCTAATGTGTTGTGGAAACAACCGGATAAATGTTTGTTGTATGTATATTATAATCTTATTTAGATAATATGCTTATATAATTATTTTAACTGATAAATGTTATGTAGTAGTTCACAGAGTATACAACGAATTCTACAACGTGAATAGAATGGAAGACTGACGCTTGATATCAATCACGCTGGATAGCAGTGATTGATAAATATTAAGTGACAAATATTAAACGACATAAAATTATGTAATTATAGTTAATTAATGCACTTTAAAATACAATCTAAATGTTACACAGTGTACATCTCTGTAATATTGTTTAGTTTCCACTCACAAAGATTTAAAAATAAATCCATAAAATTACGCTACAGTTGCTAACCGCACAATCACTCAAGAGTTAAAATATTTGAGTCAAATCCCAACTGGCAATATTAGCCAATATAAGTTGGTTAGTTGAAAATAACTCCTTCTTCTCTTGCCAATCCGATTTACTCATGATACAATGACTCGCCGACATCCTCGAATAAATGGAACTTTGGCTCGAATCAACTTTCAACAATCTTCTATTTACGCTCAAACGCTTAGAAAAAACTGGAAAGAGAAAACGCTCAAAGCGAGAGATGAGGATGGTACAAAGATCCTACCACATCTATAAACTATTCGACACAATCGAATTGCAGCTGTAGTGTGTATAGAAGAAAATACCTTAACTATCGAGACTACTTAAATAGTGATCGATTTTTGAGGTAGTATGAAGACTGTTCAGTAGAAACGTCCGGTACATAAACATCAGAGTGCAGCGGTTTGAATCTACTCCAAACCTAGTCATGTTGAAATTCAGATAAGTTAAATAGCCATATCTTTGGAAACATTATCACGGTTGACTAACTCCAAAATGACTCCTCCAAGAGACTATAGCTCTATTTTTCTCAAGTTACCGTAGATTATCTGCTACTATATACTGTGAACAGACCATGATTATGAATGAAATAATAAAATCAAGAAATCGGTACACTTTGAATTTATCACTGTTCGTTAAATGCATCGGTTTTTGTGTTACAGACAATAATTAATAAACCATTATGTAAGAATCCTTAACAATAAGAACATTTCTTAAATTAACTTTCACGACTTTTGGTTGTTTAAAATAAAATTATTAAACTATATTATAATCTTAAGTATTTATAAATATTTACCTACACTCAATGAATGAGAAATTGCAAGTTGTTTATTATTAGAGATTTTTTATGTTATGGTTTTATAATTACTAACAGTAATAATAGTATTTATTATTCCGCATAAATATAATCTAAATAAAAACGACCACGTCGCAAAAATATGAAAGTCAAGAAACGAGCTCCTCAAAAGAAAAACGTTGAAATGGTATTGATGATAGGAAGCACAGCCATAAAAAAATATTACATTAAAAGGACACCAAGCTTTTAAAAACAAATGTTAAAAGGATATTGATGACACATAGTACAGCCATCGAAAAAAAATATATAAACATAGCGCCAAAATATAATTGTTACAATATCTGTTTACAATTGTTACAATATCTGTTTACAATTGTTACAATATCTGTTTACAATTGTTAAAATTTCTGTTTAAACTACATGAATGTATAGATCAATATGGAACATAGGTATACGTCTAAACTGTAAAATTTATAAAAATTACAACAACAAAATTATGAAAAATATCGTGGCAATAGTATAAATTATATATATTTTTACTATGTTATAAAAATTGGCATACTTAAAACAACCACTTTTGCATTCATGTGGGTTTCATAGCTTTTGTAAAAATGTCCCATTGCCAAAAATTGTTTCATAATTTTTGTTGTCATATTTTTTATTAATTTTACAGTTTATACGTATACCTTTGTTCTATATTTATCTAAACATTTATTGATTTTAAACAGAAAGTATTGTAATAATTATATCTTGGCACCACGTTTATATCAATTTCTTCGATTGCTTTACTATGTATCATCATTATAATTTTAACATTTCGTTTTTAAAATCTTGGCGTCCTTATAATATCTATTTTTAATGGCTGTACTTCATATCATTACCATTTCAACGTGTTTCTTTTGAGGAGTTCGTTTCTTGGCTTTCATTTTTGCGAAGCGGTCGTTTTTGTTTAGATATCAATTTACTTTCTAAAAATAATTCTATATTAATGCAACTTCATACATAATAATAAAAAATAATTATTTTTATATAAAATTATAAAATAGTACAACAAATATTCTTGCATATTTTGTCGTTTTTGATTTTTTTCATATGATTAAATTCCAAAGAAATTATATATTTTCTAAATAGTATGAGTTATATAAAAAAATAGTTTTTAGTTTAAACGCTTGAATTTGAAAATTAAACATTTTTATCAAAATTAGTCTTTAAAATATCTTTCAATATCGAGATTGTTCATTTTGCTTCGAAATAGTTACATTTTAATTTAATCTCATATAATTTTCTGTCTAACGTGTAGTTAGTTGTTTTTTACACTTAAATAAATCTGCGTGCGCTTTTATTTCGTTTCATATTCCTTGTTAGGTATGACTGTTGTACTGCATTTATTGATACAATCCCGGAGATTAATCAAAAATGATCAATTTTATGCAGAAAATTTATTTTCCGATAAAACGTCAATATCAATCAACTTGGCTTACAAAAATAAAAAATAATAATACTGTCAAACCAAGAATAAGAGCGTCAGCAATTAGCTTGAGAGATGCTAATTTGTACAACTCTAGTCATTAATGCTAAGAAGAATAGACCTATTTTTGACCACTAATAAATCGGGTTAGAATACATTCAAAATCTCATTTTTGGTATCAACGTAATCATCAAGTACTAAAGAACAAAATGCACCTAATATGAACTTAAAACAGTTTCTAAATACTTTTTAAAAGTGGCCAATTTCAATGATAAATTGTTAATTCTTCTTATTTTTTTTCATCAGCCTAGTTAATCGGTATTGACGTTTTATTGTAAAATACAATTTTACATAGAATTGATAAATTAATCTTTTTAAAATAATCGGTGAAATTGTATCAATAAAAGCAGTACAACAGTTTACTTGTCAATATGTAACGAAATAAAAAGCGCAGACTTATTTAAATGAAAATAAAACTAACTACTACACAGAAAATCATTTGAAATTAAATCAAAATGTAACTATTTCTAAACAAAAAACGAACAATTCCGATACGGAAAGATATTTTTAGGTTTTAATTTTATAAAAATGTTTAATTTCGATATCAAGAGTTTAAACTATAATCTAAAAAATTGCGTATATCTCATACTATTTAGAAAAATATAATTTAGACATATGAGAAAAATCAAAACTCGAAACATGCAAAACATTTTTTGTACTATTTTAGAATTTTATAAATAAAAAATTATTATTATTTACGTTGTATGCATAAAATTATATTAATATAAAAATATTTTCAATAGTGAACTTATATCTAAACAAAAACGAGCGCGTCTCAAAAATGAAAGCCAAGAAACGAGCTCCTCAAAAGAAATACATTGATATGATATTGATGATATGAAGTACAACCATTAAAAAATTGATATTAAAAGGACTCCAATATTTAAAAAACAAAAAATGATAATTATAATGATGATACATTGTACAACTATCGAAGAGATTGATATAAACATGGCGCCAAGATATAATTACAATACTTTCTGTTTAAAATCCATAAATGTATAGATCAATATGGAACAAAGGTATACGTCTAATTAAACTGAAAAATTCATAAAAACATGACGACAACAATTATGAAAAATTCTTGGCATTAGGACATTTTTACAAAAGCAATTAAACCCACATGAATTTAAAAGGTACTTATTTTAAGTAAGCTCATTTTTATATCATAGTAAAATAATATAATTTATACCATTGCCACGATATTTTTAAGATTTTTTGTTGTCGTATTTTTTATAAATTTTACAGTTTAGACGTATACCTATGTTCCATATTGATCTATACATTTATGGATTTTATATAATTATATAATATATATGTATAATATAATTATGCATTGGACATAAAATATTTCATATGTTATAAGTATATAAATTAACCGATTTGAAGAATAACAAGCTGTTTTGATTATTTATGATTATTATTTGTAAATAATTGATGAAGATGGTTAATAATTCGACGTCTTTACTATTTTCTTTTATGTGATATTTTTAAACATTTTTACATCTACACTAAAAATTTACTTTTAAGTAACAGTATCTACCTACATAAATTTATCAATCACCGAATTTTTGTTGCTTTAATTATAACATATATTTCAGTTTTATTGTTTTTTGTGTACGTAATATTCCATTGGGAAAACTGAATATTAAACAAAACATAAGAAACATCGAAATAGAGAACTATGACAATATTCATGATTATATATAACCGAAATAATGTATGAAGTTAATATTAGGACTTTTAAGTTTGTAAAACTACCAGAAATATAAATAAATGTAATATAACAAGTCTTTATGCCAAGGTATGAATGACGGCACCAATATCACTTGAGTTTACTTCTAATCGAATACCTCAAATTTGACGCATAACATATATATGCGCTTGCTTCCTAGAATATCACGATCAAAACTTTTACCAATCGAGAATGCCGTTTGGGTGAACAAGGGAAGAAATCGAGTGCATATAAACACACAAATTTAACTTATTGGAATTGAAGGTTCCTTCTGATATATGTACATAAGCCAAACAAACCTCCGTCCAGTAAACACAAGGATGGGTGATAGCTTGGTAGTGTAGAAGATAAAACTATAAACGATCCCCACACGAAATATGAATTAGGCAAAGAGATGTCATCATCTAACAAAATTGTACTATGCTACCGCTTCATACCCTGCCAACTTCTTTATTAAGCATCTTTACTATAATCTTTTTCTGCTGTGTCAATTTTTATATAATATTCTCTTTTCTTCTTTCTTCCATTTGATATCTCTCTTTTTGTGTTATTATTTTATATTCTTATTATACTTTTTTTTAATAGTAATCTTTAGTATCTATAGTTCTTTAGTATCTTTGATTACTTCTTTAAATGTAATAAATAATAAATGCATATTTTAATTTATTACAATATTTTGTATTTTCTTGTTTATTTCATTTTTTTCTCTTCGACTTCACATATTTGTTTATTACGCTTTTCTTAAAATTAATCTCAATTTGTTCATAGTTTGCTTTTGCGTGGTATTTCTTTATATCAATCTTTGTGTAAATCTCCCGTGCGTTTTCTTTCGGTTTTAAGTTTTTAACTATTTTCCCTTTGATCTACTTCCATTTACTATTTGAAATATGATCTCTTTTTCTACGCACTTGTATAATAATTTTCGTTTTTGAACATACATATTTTCCTTCTTTTAGCATTTTTATTGACTAAACATTTTTTTAAATGTATATGTGTGTGAAAGTAACACAGATACATACATATATTGAATATAAAGGAAATGTGAAGTTTTAATAATTTTATGTCTAGATAATTATATATCAATTACTTATTATAAAGGCTTATTCGTTCAATATTTGATTTGCTTTTAACAGTGTAAAAAGAGAATTTTGTAAACTATTGGGTAATTAAAATATACGTTAATAATTTTTTTTCACAAAGTCATCTATCGACTTAGTCAGTTATAAACCGACCACGATTTTTGTTTTTATTTTGATTACTTTTGTAAATAAAATATAACGTAATAAAAGCATGAATTCTATAAACACTAAATAATCATAAAATATAAAATTCTACTACTTGTACCATCTGGAAAAATATTTTTTATTGTTATTTTATAATATTTCTATAGATTAAAGTATGCATGCCACCGTTTAATTTAGTTCAAAAATTTACTTCATATAATCATATAATTTTGTGTGAAACAAACTAGGTGTGGAGAAAGCATATGCATATTATCAAATGTTGTACAATATCTTTCTATGTAAGTATTGAGTTCTGCTGTATTATAAACAACCACGGTTTTGTTTTTAGGGGGTTTACTGACTATGAGAAGTAAAATATTTTTACTTATAATTCAGAAGAAACATAAATAACATATTATCTAGAAGTAACACATTTATGTTGCCCCAAATCAAATACTTTGCTGCATAAGATAAAAGTAAAATTAAATCAATAATGGGATAATAAGTTTATAAATAAAGTTACTACATAACGAAAATGCTAAAGCCAAATTAATCTTAAGAAAGTACAATCATAAATAATTTTAATTATTAACAATAACCAATATATATAGTAAATATTTTAATTAGCCACAATTTGGTTATTCTAACATTTACACTGCAATTGTTCTCTCGAAATAGTTTAAAATTTATAATATATTTATTGAGCTTTGGTTTAACTGTGCATTAATAATTTATGTTTACAATATTTTGTGGATTTTATTTTGTTATTAAATAGTCTTAAAATCTAACTAATAAATTTTCAGATCACTTACTAGATGATTAATTTTCTTTTACTGTAAAAAACATTCTAAAAATAAATATAGTATTTATAAAAACTATTATAAATTATAACCAAATTTACATAGATAACATTAATCGATTAAAAAATCGGCATTTTGTGAGAAATATTTTAAAATATATTTTTTTAATTTTTTAGAATAAAATAAAAGCAGATCAAATTATAATTTAGAAATAAGTCTCCTCAGAAGATCAATTTCAATAAAACAGTATAACCATCAAAGAAATTTGAAAATTAATTAAAACCAAAATTAATCGAATCTACCTTTATAAAATAATAAATTTATTTGACTGCCAAAGTAAAAATTCCTCACATCCAATTTTTCATAAACGTTTATATAGTTCAATTTAAAGTTTGTCTTTATAGTCAACATTCAATATAAAAAAATTGCATAGTGTATTAAGAAACTGAACTCTACTAATTTTTAATATTTTTAAATTTATCAGGAAACAAATATATAATATATACATGTATATAATTTTAATTATAAGTTTTTATATTTTGGTTTGAAAAATATCTCTAGTTAAATCAAAATGCTTAACACTAATATTTAGATTTATTAATATATATTTTTATATTATAATATGAAAGAAATATTTATTCATTTTAACTTAATAGATATATTTGCATAGTTTATATTTTAATATTTCGATATATTTTATCGTATTTATATTTCAATTATTTTAAATTTATAAAATAATAAATTTAGATTATAATTCCTCCTATTTACTAATACGTACTTCAAAAACTTAAACTTGACGGCTATGTGTTGGCTATCTTGATGGAAAGCTGACATTTATTTACAATCCCAATACGTCAACCTTTGCCAAGCTTGCCGAGCTGGAGAGTTTTCTGAGCAAGAAGCGTCATCTATGGGCGCAGTCTGATGCAGCTAAGGAGGTGCCAATACGAATCTCTATGTGATGATGACTTATGTTTGAGGCCCAACGTTAAAAGCCAAATTCTCTGGCTAAAACCTTCGTTGGACGTTCGTTCTTCGACGCTCAGGGAGGACTAATGAAGAAAAACGGCTTGGATCGGATCGTTATCAATTGTTGATTTGCGCATCAATGATCTACTTTAGATAATCTACATGGCAATAATTTATAAATAAGATAAATTTATGAAAATAAGAAAAAATATGATTTAGATATAATATTATAATATATTATTTAAAAAAATAGAAAAAATAAACTATTTCAAAATAATAATGTAGGTAAATTATATAATGTAATATAATAACAATACTATGTTTAAACAGTTAAATTAGGTAATTGAAAGACAGAACCAAAAGCTTCAGCAGTGATTAAAACTGAAATAGAAACTAAATAGTACTTTAAAATCAAAACCGAAACTAGAATTAAAAGTAATTTTTTTTCCGAAACTAATTTTTTTAAATCGAAACTGAAATCAAATGTTTTCTAAAACTGAAATCAAAACCGATTCATGGTCCAGACCGAAACCGTTTCGAAATAACACATCATGTGCCAGAAACGCATCTAACATTACTACTAATATTTAGTTAATGTAAAAATGTCAGAAAGGTTTATGAATACATACAGTTATATCTTCAGTCTTTAAAATGTGAAATAAAAAACAATCTTATATACAGAGTGAATGTTTATATTTAGTAAATCTTGTTAGATTGTACTTTGTGTTATTCTAGTCTTCCGTGAAATATAATTTTTCCAACCATGATACTGCATTTTATCGGTGAATATCCCAGCTGAACTTTCAGCTTTTTAAAGCTATATAATATGTAAAAACATATGGAAGAAACATATACATTCAAACAGACACCTAAACACACCTAAATACATACGCAAACATATAATAAAGATTAATACAATCCATTTATTGAGATGTGTGCCGTATTCTAACATCAATAAGCAACTGTGTAGGTACACATATTTTCAAATTACAAATCAAAGTGTTAGTTTTTATCTAACTCCATAATTTACCTTAGAATGTGCCTTATTATTTTATAATGATGAAAGAAATTAAAAAAACATTTAAAAACACCTCGCCGGAATATTCACTTTTCTTCTAAAATGCCAAATTTTACAATTCTTGTAATTCATATGGGATACCAGAAAAAACCATTAAATAGGGCCCTGCAAATATATGTGTAATTATTAGCGCTTTTAAATGTATTATATTTTCATGACTAACAATAAATGCGATATCTATCATTTCCTTGTGTATTATAATTAAGTAATATAAATTTTCTAATATTGAACATCATATGTAAATTACATATATAAATAAGTTTTATATGTAATTAAGGTATCTAATTTAATTATTACCTTCTTGAAGAAAAATAAAACTGAAATTAAGTTTTCTTTTCTCTAAATGTGACGTATACTTTCTATTTCACTTCATAGTCTATCATTTTCTTCTACTATATCCATCTTCCTCACTTCGAGATGTAGTCGCTTGCTAAGATGTCGGGGCAAAGGGGGAAATTAATTGCTACCAACGGAAACATATACAGTATCATCTTTTAAAAAGAACTACACATAAGTCGTAAGCAAAGATGAGAACTCAAACACGATCGATTGTAATATTTCTTGTCATTATAATTATTTTCTCATGTCGTTTGAAACACTTCTTTCCTTTTTACACTTTTCGGTATATTTTACAGTAACACTGAGCGATTATTCTTATGCGAAAAGTAAACGGTGTACCTGTTAGCTGTCAATGGGTATCGCTCACTATATAATGACATAATATTGTAGATGATTCGATTGTATTTAAAATAGTCTATCTATTCCTTTATATCGAAAAACATATAATATCAATGCAATGCTACAAATAATATTTTAAAATTACAATTTACTACCTATGTATATTAATAGAAGTATAGTTTAGTACATAAATATATAAATATGTAAATATATAAATTATAACATATAATAAATTGTAATATATAATCGTAGTTTTGTTTACTAAAACTAAATGAAAATGAAGTAATTTAAAACTAAATGTGTTCTAGAATTCTACTAGAACTTATCTAAGAACCGGTAATGTATTTATTAAATTCATTGAATTTATCCTGGTTTTACATTTTATTCCACACTTCCCAACAGTATAAATGATAAGAATTTGTTGTTAAAATAAAATATTTTTATTTAATAATTTCATTCAATTAATTTACTTCACAAAACATTTTAATATAATAAGAATATATATTTTCAAAGAGATATAAAAAATATTTTATTTTTTATTTTGAACTTTCCTTTTTTACTATTTTTTTAAGCTTAAAACTACTACTATTTATAAATAAATGTTATTCAATAATTGAAATCAATATAATATAATAATAATCACAATGGTTTCATTTATGACACAAGTATATCGGTGACATTTAACAAATATCGCAGTGGTCTGCGTCGGAGTAAAAGTAATATATAGGCAGGTAAAGAAATTATAACAAATTTAGTATAAAAAGATAAACATATGAAACTAGTTAAAGGTTAAAAGCATCGAACAACTGAGTTTTTAATCGTTTCGTTCTGCAGAAAGGCACTGGGATGTCGATTCTGTTGTCCGGTTGAGTATCCAGTGCGGTGGGAGAATGTGGTGCAGCATGTGGTCTTCACGGATCATCTTTTTTTGTCATGTTTCAGCAGAGGATCTGTGTGAAATCTCAGAGTTTTACTTTTAAAGGAGAACCGATTATTCTTACTGCTCTTCTTTCGAATTTGATGAGACAGCTGATTTTAGATTGGGAAAGGTTACAAAAGGCTGGAAACCCGTACGTTAGAACAGATCGGATGAGGGTGTTGTAGACTGTCCATAATTTGTATTGGTGAACCCCGATATTGTAGAACAGCCTTCGATTTGCCTTGGTGATGGCGGTGTTCACGTGGCGATCCCATCGCATATTACGGTCTATGATTATGCCCAAGAGTTATGGGTGGCAATGACATAATATTTGGCAAATATAGCATAATAATAACTACGATACTTATGAAATTCTAACGATAAGTCCAAATAAAAATAAAAGTCAAAAGTTTTTTCATCCAAATATATTTAATTCAAACGTTTTCGTCAAATACAATTGACTTCATCAGGAGAAAGGTACAG
>JAYRBW010005764.1:0-13661 GCA_036023295.1 Invenusta paracnida | reverse complement strand
TGTCTATAGGCTAAAATAGGTAAATGAGCTAAACAGGTAGGTAGGTACTAAAAAACAATATTATCATTGATGGCATTGTTTATCTTTAAGTATATATTAAGACATTTAAAGGGTAGCAATATAATGAATTAGAGGGCACGTAGCGCCCGACTAATTTAATATATTGCTACATCCATATTAATATATACAATGGTAGTATTAAGACATTTAAAGGGTAGCAATATATTGAATTGGAGCCGACTTATTTAATATATTGTGCATCCATATTAATATATGCTTTCCCCCTTTTTTCAGACTTTTGAAACCAATACCTACGATTCGATACGATTATTTGAATTCTGGAATGCATCTTATACTTTTTATTAAAATTCAGAATTTTATCGCGTTCATGATGTGTTGTGTATCTTTTTGTCGGCCTTCAGGTTTCACACGTCCAATGTGTGGCCTCTTTACTTTATATTATCTACAACCCACGTTTAACACAGGTACATTATTTACTATTTTAAAATGTCTCCTTTATATTTTCTTGAAAACCACTTATATCGAAGTTCGGATATATCGAATGTTTATGTAGGGTCCCTATTATAGTCACATTATTTAAATTGGCTCATTTTATCTAGTGTAACTTTTTTCAGAGGGGCGCCAATTGAAAAAAAGTATACGCAAATGCGTACTTTGCTTATGTCTGGCAGCGCCTATGTGTATTATGGTGATATTTTTGTGGTGCTTAATAAGAAAAATTGTTTTATTGTACAACCTAGCTTGAAGACTAAGGATAATAAAATTATATATATATATGATAACTACATGTGATACTAATTTTTTTTGGTCTAGATGATAAAATACTATAGATAATGATTTGTGAGGGGATGATGCTTTATGTGCATATTAAAGGTACTCAGTGAATAGTAAAATAATGTAAATTAGTGACGGATCAAGTCTTAAATGGATAATATCTTAAAATATTATATGATTTTATAGATTATTTGATTTTTTAATTTATATTTTTGTTTCAGGATCTAAATACTCAAATAAATAAGCACTGATATATAAAACGAAATATATATTTTGATGAGTTATTTCTCAGGATAATACATTTTTATCTGTATACACATCTCCCGTTTTAATATAATAAATAGAAAATGTTAAATCCCGAAAAATTCTCTAATAATTTCTTATAATTCTCTTAAATAGTGCAATATTTATAATTATCAGTCAGAATAAATTTATTATTAGACATATTTGAATAAACATCTTAATCTTCAAATATTATTATATTTATATGTATATTTACTCAACTGATATCGATCATTTTGATGATGTAAAGCTACTATAGATTATAAATAGGTAAAATAAAGAAATATTTATGGTCAATCATGTAATCTACTAGTAGATCACCTAAGTAATCTCCGCTCAATATTATTTAATACAATTTAATTACAACAAATGAATCATTGAAATAATTCTAAAAATAACAATTATTAAATGTATAATTCTCAAAATGAAATTTCATTGGAGTTTGAGGAAGTCTGGGACTGGAACACTTGATTTCCAACGAATGAGCAGTTTGTAGTAGTGTGGAGGAATTACATTCTTCTGATACATTTCCTTTGTTGTACAACGCTACGGACATTTGTTTTTCAAACCATTATTTTTGTATATTAGATTGGTCAGCAGCATCTGATATTCTGCCAGTTTTAAGCGATGCGACTTCCTTTGCAATACCTGTCTCTACAAGTCTAGTTTTAGTGGTTCTCCTCAAACTTGTGTTTGTATTGTAGTGTTCAGGGTCCACGGACTTCATCATGATTTTTGTTGTATTTTCAATACTGTGGATTCTCATTCTTGCATTTGTATACCAATTATTATCTTGTATTTGTTTTGTAGGCAATGGTGTAAAATACAATGCAGGATGAGCATCATTCGGTTTATGCTTTAAATATTTTTCATACATTCGAACAACACATTTTTGAGGATCATTGACATTACAAAAGATACGGGTCACCTTTGACTCTATGCGACTACACTTTAGCCCAAATATTTTATTCTTAGATATTCTTTCTAAGTATGCAGTATCAAGAATTATTTCCGACTTCAATATTGTAGTGTTCGTTAGCGGCAACGTAAAGAGAGATGTACACACCAAGGTGATATATAAGGGTTGGAACCAATTGCTTAGGATTTGACATGCAAATAATATTGCAAATAAATCGGTGAATATAGGCACTACATCTAAATATATCCACTAAAATGTTGACGAATACAAATAAATAATTAATTTTAAAATCTTTGGGGAGAACAAGGTATTCACTAACAAAATAAATTATTTTTAAATAATGAAGAATTAAATTTAAATACATTTTATTGTACAACACGTTGTCGCAACACTGTCTACTCTTGTCTCTTCAGCTACAATAAATATGAAAATGGTGGGTCATATTGCATAATAGTCTAGAATAATAAATTGAACAAGACAATTAATATAATATACATACATGGCGGGTCAAATTCAATATGACAGTCTAAAAACACATAATATAGGAGAATGACAGAGATGGATAGAAAAGGATCGCTTAATTTTCGTTCACAATATAAGAAGTAATTTCAGTGAAAGTTGTGTTACTGTGTTATACTTTCTTTTATTATTATTATTATTATGTTATAAAAAACTTATGGCAATATTTCGTTGAATTAATATTGATTAGATTTATGACTTTTTCAAAACTATTTACATATTATGTATAATATTAAATGTAAATTAGTACTTCTTACAGTTGTGATGAATTTGGTAATGTTAAAAACATATTTTTGAAATTATTAAAATAAAACGTTTACAAAATTTGTCAAAACTATTATAACTATAAATATCATAGTATTAAAAGACATTCAATTTTATGAAAATATATAATAATAATGCAATATGCTCGTATAATTATAAAGTATAATTAATATACAAGAAACATTTTTTTTAATATGATGCTATTTTTATAAAGTTTTTTTGTTTACTTCAAGAGTGATCTAAAATACTTTATATAAAATACGAAAAATCTACCTTTAATGTCATTTCACATAAATAAGTGTATTTACGTTATAGGTAGAAAAATAAATTTAATATTTTCTTATTACAATTAAAGAAGGAGTCAAACAAATTAGAATTATAACTAAGCAATATTATTAAATATCACAAAATAAATGTCATTCACCATGATACTAAACTGAACATTTTTTAGAAAACTTCCTTAGGTGTAGTTCATTTTCTACCTACAACGAAGGTCACGTGTCATAAGGCTCTAGCTATAATCGCCTGAAAAACCAACGCACAAATATTTTTATAGAGCAAGTTGAATACACAAATGTAGCATATATAATTGGGGGGAAAGACATTCAATTTCGAATTATTGAACTCACGTAAACTTTATTAAATGAAGTGGAGAGTAGTTTCCAAAATTTTAGAAACTCCAAATTCTTAGACCATTTATCTAGCTGCAATTAATACAATTTATCTAATGCTATTAATAAAACACTTATATATATATATATATATATATGAGTTTAAGATATATTATGTTATATAAATTTATATTGCGCTTCTAAAACAGAAGAAATGAATTTATCCTTGAAGAATTTTTGTCTATTTTTGGCATTTGTATATTTGTGTGCTCATATATATTATACATAAATCCTTCAGTCACTTGACTTATGCGTTTAGAAAGTCTTTCTAGAAAATATGGCGATAAAATTGAAGATCGAACATACTTAACTTATATAAACCGTTACGTCGGTTTCTATAAAGCGTTATAAACATATATTATTTGTCTCATAAACTACTTCACATTTAATACTGAATATTTATATGCTTAATACATTTATAATTAGATAGTGCTTATCAGTAAATATAAAACTATATATATTATATTATAATAATACTCAATAATATATCAAACTATTTATTAATTAATTTGTTAAGATAAATATTAGTGGATTGTCCGAAATATATTCAAGGTAATATTTAAGAGTATTTATGAGAGTATCATGTATCTGGGAAATATGACAGAAAAAATTAACAAGTCATAGATTGGCGGATATGTGCAGATAAGAAAATAAGCACATAATTTAATTTTTAATTTTAACCGTCGTCTTACGACCTTAGATACCAAACAACTTAAGTACTTAGCTTATTAATTTTTTTCAGTCAATATATACACTTTAATTATTCTATGAAATATTTATGTCCCAGAATATATAAGGAAACTGAGTTACAATTCCACTAAGAAATAAAGATAATTAAACAGTTTACTTTTGTAATATAAGCATTCCAATTAAAATAGTTATATATTTTTTAATTATCGTTTTAAAATAAAATACATTTCAATCAGCTTTACAAATATGAAGTACACATTGAACCACAAGAATCATACATATTATGATGATATATATAATATTGTCTACATTTAAGAAAAAGTTAAACATGCAATAATAAAATATACAAATATTTAGAATAATAATGTTGACAGTGTTACAAAATAGTCAATCCATTAGTGACAATAATAATACTATATTGAAAAGTGTAAAATATCTAAATGGGTAAAATAAGTTAGGTAATATCTAAGGTGAACATTTATGAATGTAATTATTTTAATCGCAATTAATAAAATATTTTTTCAAAAAGGGAACGATCTTCTTGAATTACAACATATATATATTGTTAGCATATTATACATAATTTCGAAACATATCATACAAAATCAATATATTTGCTATACACATATATATGTAAACGGCCATATAGATATTACGCAAAAACAATTGATAAAAATCTGTTAAAACGATAAATTATAAACATCTGTTTGTAATATCGGTCCTTTTTTAACTAAGAAATTGATATAAAAATTGTTTAAAATTAGATATTGTCTCGAGAATTGAAATTTCATATAAATAATTATTATGACTGAATTATAAATATATTTGGATGAACTAAGTTTTAGATGGAAACAAATAATACAGAACGCTCCAATAATTATTAGTATAGAGTTATTTTGTTGCTGCAGGTGTTTAGAAAAATGTCTATTACTAAGTCTGAGGGTTTATATATTCATGTATGTACAAATTGTATATACGTAGGTATATGTGTATACAAAAGCTAGCATATAAATAATGTTACAATAATTACTTTGTATTATGGCAAATTTTCAATATTCAATGATCTAAAAAATGAATTGCAGGACGAGGATAACGTGATTTGTTTAAATTATACTATAGTAAAAAATACTATAATAATATAAACTATATATAAACTATACTATAAATATAATGATATAGTATATATATTTCGTTGTATATATTGGAATATGTTGGATATTGGATAATTTAGGGTGTAATTAATGGAATTTTTATTGACTTTCAACAAATTAAACGAAATAGTATGCATGTTTCCTTTTGTAATTTAAGTAGAATATATAATTTTGGAATTTAGTAATGTTACAATTTAATCTTATATTATTTAAATGAAATATAGAACGGAAAGCTTCTGAATTTTGATAAATCTATAACATACACATTCTATAAATTCTAAAATAGGTACTCACTAATTTTTAGTTTTTACATGAGATTGAATGTGTTTATTGAATTTTACAATGCCCCCATTACAATCCTGCTATTATAATGTTACAATGTCGGCTTAAAATTGACATTTTAAATTTATTTCATTTGATGTCGAAGAGGTTTTATTCTATACTTTTATTACATATAAGTCATTTTTAATCTCAGATTATTCCGTAATAATAAAAATATATACAATCATATTATAAATTTATCCATAAAACATATATACCTCCATACTACTTAATCATTTCAAAGTAGTAAACAACATTGAAATAATATAACAACACAACAAAAATTAAGAATTAATGATTTAATAATACTGATGGTGAAGCTGATGTAAGGGATGATTGTGGTGCTGAAGAAATGGACTCTCTCCACCACCGTAACCCCCTTCCACAGTCTCCAACAAGCGTCCATTCTCCGGCGGTAGCCAATTATTGACCGGTGGCCAGTTAGCTGGTGGATGCATCCTCCCTCCTCCGCCCATATTTACCGCTGCCATCTCCCCACCGCTCGGCAAGTGCTGAATTCTGAGGAGGCGGTACCGTTGGCTCTTTTGTCGCGTTCGACTCTGCTCTTCATCTGTGACACGAACGAACTTTGGGATGGTGGTGAGTAGGCCCACAAGATAAAGACAAGCACAGCCAACCAGGAGCCAAAATCCGATATGCGGTCCGCGCAGTGTGAGTGTTAGCTGGGCGGAAAGGAGGCGCGAGGAAGGGCCGCTGGTATCTGGGGGAGCAAGACCAAGAAGGATGAGTTGGCGACCCACGAAGAACTGACTATCGGTCTCCTTGCGAAGCTGGTGCATTTGGGTCTCGCATACTGCCAGAGAGATTATCAGGCCCAGAACTATGAAATGTAGGAGGGATCATTTTAATAGTTAATAATTGGTTTTCAAAGTATAATACAAATGTAACAAACGGTAGATTAGATTAAATGTAAGAGAGAACTATATGAGTAAATACTGAACAATTAGAGGCCTTTTTGTGGTCAAGTTAGATATACAGTACAGATAACTACCAATTTTAATTAATTAAATAAACAAGGATTAGTGTAAATCAGGATATTTTATATAGATAAATGTGTGTACAAAATGTTATGCAAAATATATTTAATACATATATTGGCTCATTGTACAATATTATATTTTAATGAGTAATTAATTTTTGTCGGATTCTTAGATTTAAAAAATTACTATATTTTCATCGTCTTTATTAGACAATATAAACTTATTTAACTATAATAAATAATACAAATGTTGTTATCATACTGTTGATAATTAACAGTGAACGTGTCCATTAAATTTATTTTAAGTATAATAATTTTTCTTTTTATTATCATAATTGCGTACTTATTCTAAACTACTAAACCAATACACACGTTTCATCATTATAATTTAGTAAAATGACTTAAATAACTTTTTAATGGAATTTTGAAAAGTTGCAAAATATAATGATGCTAAATATTTACAAAATTTCATGGAGAAAATTTGTATTTTGCATGCATTTTTACTCCTTTTTTCAATAAAAAAGTAAATTTAGAAATATTATAAAACTATTTCTAAAAAATTAGCTAACACGCACGACAGTAGTAGATAATAAATCATTATTTGACAGAAGAATGATGATTTATTATTTCTACAAAGTACATTTATAACGACAGGTTGACATAAATGACATGCTGATTATAATTGTACATCAATTATAATACTTACGTACAATTTGGAAAACTGCTATAAATAATTATTTTATACCTATAACTATAACTATGCAAGTCACTATATGTAAATATGTAGCTAAATAGGTAACAGTTAATAATGTGAATTTTATATACTATATATATATTGTTACAATTTACAAACTCACATATAAATTGTTAATGTTTCATTTTTTTTCAAATCCGGAATCAAAAATGTAATCATAAAAAGGGCATGCATATTTATTGGTAAGTCAAATAAAAGCCAATAATTTTAATATTGCATGCAATCAGCAAAAACACCTTTGTGTATTAAATTTGTCTACTGCACTGTATTATAAATAGGTATGTGTATTTAAATCTTCATTTACCCCATAGCTTATAAAAGGTTATAATGAACAAACGTAATAAAAGCAGACAGAAAGGTAACTTGATATAAATAAGAAGTGACGTTTTTTGTGGCACTAGTCAAAGTAATTCAGAAGTAATAAATACAAAAATTCTCTTAGAATAAGCATATGAAAAGCAGTCTACTATGTATATAATTACTATAAAAGTAATATAAAACGACAAACGAACCCAGCAAATTTCTATAACTAAGACTTAGAATATTAAAGGTGATCAGTCAAGTATTTCGTTTGATAGAAACTAGGGTGTAAGATACTTAACCATATAACAAATCCAAACAAATTGTTAATAAATGTTAATGTAATTATTGATTTAAAAGTATTATTTACATTTACATTTAAATTAATTTTTTAAACAAGCAGTGTCTTTTGAAAATATATATTTTGAAAATATAACTATTATGACAGTAATCATTATGTCAATACCCACCTGAACACAGAAGAAAACCAAGCTCTGTGATAATTACAGTCCATTTGCGCATCTTGCGGAAGGAGAAGATGAGGAGATGGACAATGGCAGCGAAGACACCGCAAACGATCCCAGTAACTGTGGTCCACCGGGATAGATTTGTTTGGTTGTCTGAAGAGAAACAGGAAAGATAATATTATAGTAAGGTTTTAAAATATGGAGTAATGATTATTGAGTTTTGATAAGCTCTTTATTAAAAAAAGCCATTACATGGTTTATTCATTTATGCATAACCATGTAGGTTATTCAAATAAAAATGTCAAATTATGCATAAATTATGTATTGAATATTTTAAATATAATTTTATGTTAGTAAATTCTATTATGGCTCGTTAAGATTTAAATCTATTAATAATTGAAATATTACTTCTAGTTATATTGTGATAAAAATAAAATAAATTATTCTTAGATTAGTCATTACGGTCTTATGGAAGTATTATAAGAAGATACAAACAGCAAGCTATGAAATTTAAACGAATTTGCAAAACGAATTAGCATTAACATTTTACCAAATTTGGGGGGAAATGAAATAATTACTGTTGTATTTTTATTAGTATGACATATAAATAAATTGTATATTGTTATGTAAAAAAACGATTAAAAATATTTAAATTAAGGGAAAGTTATGCAGCATTAATATTATTCCTATATGAATTGTAATGTTTATGCGACATTGAAGTAAACATCGTCTAACGCAAACCTCGCCACTGTATTGTATTGTTAATTGTTCTTTTGTACCAAAACAGATATATTAAAGATAGTATCAATAATCAATACCATTATTTTAAGTATGTTGAATTAAAATAAATAGTAATAAAAACATTTGCGTCTGTAGGACTCATTCATATGAAAATTACCAGATAACATATTATATTTTAAATAATATAGTAAATAAATATTAACTATTTGTATGCATACCAAAGATAGTTTCTACTTAAAAATACTGAAATATTTACTGACATGACATATATAACTAAAATTTGAAATAAGAGTAATATTTAATCACATAACAGAGACAATTACTCGCATATTAAACTAGTTTTAGCATTTTAATATTTTTAATGAAACTGATAACAGCAGTCAACATTATTATTTTCCTATTTCCATTGATGATTGTTTTTTTAATAATTATATAAATTATTATTACTGCTTTTTGAAGTATCACAAAGAGCAAGCTAGCGTCGGCTATTAGCTTGAGAGATGCTACCAGTTCAAAATATTTAATGCTATGGAGAATAAAAGTATTCTGGACTTCCGGCAAATCAGGCTAAAACGTAATAAAACACTGAAATTTAAAAAAAGTTAATAAAACCAAAGCTCAGAAACCTAACAAACGACACTTAAATTGAATTTTCTTATGTATGTTTTCTTATGTATTCTTTACTTATCGACTCATTTTTTAATCTTCTGTTTTTATTTTGATGCATACTATGTATATCTATGCACTATATATACTTAGAGAAATTATAGAAGTGAGTGTGATCGGACTATAAGTAAACTAATATTTTATCTTATTATTACACAACTGACACATGTTTTAAGTTAAGTATACTACGACAACAAAACATTCAATGCAAAATAATGTTTCAAACAGTGAAACTGGAAACATTTTATAACATTAACCAAATATACTTAATTTTAGTAGATTTCACAAGACTTACAGTAGAAAGACGTGATAATACTCCTGGGCAACTAAATATTTGCCGCAAAACAGCCTTGCCTAAGAGTAATTTTGCGGCCTTGTCTCTCAGTAATGAAACTGAGCGAATATTGTATAAATAGGTAATGCTGAGAGAAGAAATTACGTTACCAGATTAAAACTGGGCTATAGAAATGACATAAATGAAAAGCTATTAGTTAAATGAGTGTATGAGCATGGAAAAGCAATGTTTAACAGTGCAGTGCTTAAATGCTTTACTAAAGCTATATTTAAGTACTACTCTAACGAGGTCAATAGCAAAAATATAAGTTTTTAATAATATCATTTATTCAACAGCTCCGGCTTATATATTATGTTTCATACGACTTACAAATTTCCCTTTTCAAATCGAGAACATGCATTTTATTAATATTTGAGCCTACATTCTAATAAAAAAAACTAAATTTTATATCCTGATTTAAAGTTTTTTTGTTTTTTTATTCAATATAGTATATGGAATATATTCAAAAACTGCAACCTAATGTTGTGTACTCGACGAACCATCTATAATTTATTTAACAATAAATGATGCACGCAGATAGAAAAAATATTAAAATGATTATTATTATTATTATTAATAATAAAAATCGTCTACTATGAAGGCATCTAGACGAATGCATACTGTATTATAGGTATAGTATATCATGCATGAATGGTGACACAGAAGAGGATTGGGCGTGGACGTCTATCTGATGAACGATAAGTGCCTCAGACACCTGCCCTCGACCACTTTTGTGCCAACCCGTTTGGAGCGATGAAACAGAAATCGAAAGAATTTAATGGATGAAGAGGAGTCAGTGAGAAACTGATCTCAGCTGATCGAAGTGAGATAATCGTCGTCCTATATAATCTGCTTTGACAGTTTCACTTAGTCGACGGTGGGTTGGGAGTTAATGGCTCTCCTAATTGATAAAAAAGAAGAGGGCGTTTTAGAGAAAGATAGTCGTCATTGCATGGATGAAGAAGGTTTTATTTCCAAACAAATATACAAATTATCGAGGTTTATAAATGTATTGTATGAATAGTAAAAAGTATCACATAATATTTTTATACTGCAATCTTTATGATTGTATATTTGAATGAAAGTTGTTTCAGAACATTTGTAATATTGTGCTTTTAGTAAAGGGGAATATTTAGAAGTGCATAGTAATTTTCTTGAATATATTTTTTCAATCTGTTTAGCGTATATTTTAGCGTATCATCTACTATAGCAAAACAACAATTATTTGTCAATCGTAAATCAACATATTTTTAAATGTCAAATTAGTAAAATATAAAACGACATAAAATATTTCATTCTTAACAAAAATTACTAAACAGAAAACATCGACAGACGTATACCTAAACATTTCTATAAGTTAAGAGCTTTGTTTCATGGATTTTGTAAAAGATATTATATCATATTAACGAATTCAAGACTTTCTTAAAGGTTTTTGAACAGTAGATACATGTAAAAATTAAAGATGTATTGTATTTTATTTTATTCAAAAGGTTTCTGAATGCATAACGTTTCATATTTTCCTTTTAGAAACAGTTCATTCGATATAACCGACGCGTTTTGCTACAACGCCGCAACAAGATATCTCAAGATAGAAAATAAAACAAAATGTAGTATCAGTAAGTTTATTATAAATAAAATGATACTAATCACCTTTCTATATTTCAACAAAGTGAAAATATTAAAAACCGATTATTAGATCTCTAGTTACATAGTACTTAGTACCTTAGTTACTTAGATACATGTACTTAGCGCCATCACAATAACTATATATCAACATGTATATGCGTATTCTGCTCACGCGTTCATAATTCTGCATATTTGCTAGTCTAGGTTCGTTTTCGTCATGAGGGGCTAATTCAATATTGCGTATGTTTTAATTAGATGAGTAAATCACTTCTAAAAATCATATTTCATAAATCAGAACAACTGGTTAATAAATTTATAAAATAGAAAAAGGCAATGCGATAAATATTCTTTTCTGGTAGTCAACTTTCCTAAATTATTTTCGAAATATAATGAGTGAAACATTTAGATTTTCCATCTGTTTATATAATGGTACAATAATTCCAATAGTTATATAAAAAGTGCGAAATTAAAATATATTCGTATTTACTGTCTTAGAACGCTATACTGTTAATAGTAAGGGAATACAAATTTAAAGTTTTATGTACTTTTCCAAGCAAATATGGTCGGAGGGATTAGAGTAAATGTTCTGCCGGTAGATAATGTGTAGACTGTAGAGATTTGAATTTCAATATATAATGCGACAATGACCAATCGCATGATGATTCGATTTTTCAATGTATTAATAGTTTGTTATGTTCTTTACTAGTTTGTATATCGATGTATAGTGAAACTTTGATTTACTATGTTCAATATAAAAAATCTGTCACACTATATACACAATGATCACTTGAAATATCTATTTATAGCTCTTTCAGTTCTATACTCATGGAAATTAATTATAAATTGACGAACTAATACATAGTACTATATCATTTTTAGCAATAGATATTTATAGTTATAATTTGAGCACACTTGCTATTTCCTGAGATATCCTCAAAATTATTGAAGATGACGTTACTTCCACTTTATGTTATGACATTTATTTCTTCGGTAACTTTTGGCGTTTGGAAGTACTGTGCAAAGTCATTTCCAAGCATCTCGCGCTTCTCCCCTCATTCCTGTAAAAACTAATTAATCTAAGTAAAATAACTCAGTTTCTCAATGAATTTATACGTATTTTTATATGATGTCAATATAACATCATTAATATAAATACATTAAAAAGGGTTTAGGTTTTCCTGATCAAATTTGGACGAACATCGGATCAAATCTGATATAACTACATAAAATATGAATTTAAAATGTTAGTGGTAAGTAAATTTGGAAATAAGGTAATCAAATGTGACATATGGAATTCAAATATAACACACAATTATCAAATTCAACAATTTATACTGTACTATGTTAACTTGTTTCTTATGATTATTCTGAATCTCTCAAGGAAAATTGACATATTTATAGATTGGCGATTTTGAGATTAGTCTAATCTATTCTATCTTTATTCTTAAATACTTTATATATACATATATTTATAAATATATATTTAGAATATGTGTATAAACTTTGAAGATATTGACTATCCGTAATTAATATATTCATATATTCATTTTCAAAATGTTTGAGAGTATATACTTACATACTTTGAATGTACCTAAATGAATACCTAAATCAAGCTATATATTCAATCATTCATTACATTGTGCGTACATTTCATATGAGAGAAAAACGGGAAATATAATGTAATGTATGTCCTGTTTTTCTCTCATATATAATGTATGCATAGTGTAATGAATGACTGATGTACACATTTATGTGCCATTTATTAATAGAATATATAAAACGTGCTTATTAATTTTAATATACTATATTTAGAGCTTGGTTGATATATATAATTTATATAAGTATTTACGTATGTAGGTGTATATTCCTATAATTTTTTTAATGATTTTATGTATTTATCTCATTTTGAATAATATATGTATAATACCCTTCTATAAATTGCAGTAAAAATTGGATATACATTATTATAAAAATATGGTTAGTTAATATCTTTAAAGTTTATACATCTATTTTTAAAGTATATTTATAAATATATTGGTAGTACGAGTATATGAGAATAAGTAGAGAATAGATTCTCTATTCTCTACACTGACAGTTACAAAGTGTAAATTTTACACTAAAAAGGTGTGTAATATTTTTAACACCTCAAAGTGTAATTAAT
>JAYRBW010005753.1:0-13662 GCA_036023295.1 Invenusta paracnida | reverse complement strand
ATATATATATAGCGTGTATTTTGAATTACTGCATTAGAAATTGCATTTTGTATTGTAATATACATATATAACAAGTGCTTTATTTGTATTAATTAAATGTTTAATTGTTACAAAACAACTTTCTTTATTTCCCTAATAGATAGCTGGGTAATTTATTACAATTATATAACGTATCAATTATATAGATACTATGTATACTTATAATTACTAGTATAATATACTCTGCCGGTCAATTGACTGGTATGGTCATTCTAAGAAAACTTTTTTTCTGGGCGTTCTGGTGTTAAAAAGAATCATACTATTAGTAGCACGGCTATATGTGATATATTGGAGTTGGACCAGTCCTGTACAAAATCTCACAATTGGCTATTACACCAGACCAGATTTTTATATTTTTCAACAAGTATTATTTCTATAATGACTTTATATTTTAGAATTTATTCTAAGTTATTTTATAATATTAATTATATAACATTTTTTATTGAAAGACAATTGAATAGAATCAATGCATAGGTACATAACCACCAAAATTATTGTCATGTACAAAATATAGGTCAGCAAGTATCATGAATGTGAATTGTCAAGGACAATGTCATAGCATTATCATGGGAATAACATATAACACATTTAGGCAATTGTGGAGTACTTGACTGTAAATTAAATTTGTTTCATAAAATAAGAAAATAAATGTAATTAAATTTATATATTATAAAGGATATTAAGATGCTTGATAATTGTGGTGTGGTTGCAGCTGCAAGCTATATTAGTGTATATGGATTACTTGTTAATTACATTTATTTTTTGTTTATTTTCCAAAAAAAGTTAAATTTACGGCCAAATACTCCACAATTCTTAACATTTATTATAATATATTTATTCAAAATTATAAATATTAAAATATAATATAATGAATAAAATACAGACCACAGTACATGACACAGTACCTCATTATTACATATAATGTAGGTCACTTTGTATTATAAGTTTATATTTTCAAGGTGATATAATTGGTCATCCCATATTTTAGCCTCCCAAATTATTTCTATTCAAATTTTGGTAAAATCTTACATTAAAATAAATAAATAAATCATAAATCAAAAAATTTAGAAATAGTTATAAATATATTAATTTAAAAGCTTTTTCAAATAGCCCAAACATTAATTCAATAATTAATCATTACTGAAGATTAGTTGAACTAATTTGTGCTAACTTTTGATAAAAATAAGTAGTATACCTATAAGTAAATAAGAGAATTTCATGGATCCTATTACTGGGTTTCATACCCAAGGGATAGAAGGGTTCTGTGCTCATGCCAAGAAGAGGGTTAATAGGATGAACAGAACCAGCCTTACTCTATTTAATTCCTGTCTGAGGGAATTTGAGTAGAAATAGAGAAACAATATGCTCCCCCATGGTTGAGGCTGTGCTTTTCAGAATTACTGTTTGCTGTTGCCAAACAATATCCTTTATAATTTTGCTTAGCCCTTTCATTTCACATTTAAATACAACATTTTATGTTGAATATTTATATTTGAAGTTAATAATTTAGCAAAAGCTTTTTTACCGAAATTTGAATAGAAATAATTTGGGATGCTAAAATACGGGATTGTTGATATAATTTTATATTTATACTAGTATATGCCTATAAAATATTCATTGATAATATTTTATTATAATATATTTAGATATATAATGTTATATAAATTATGAATCCACAAAGCACACAATTGACTAAAAACACTTTAATATGATATGTGACCATGTTTTAGTCTTAACCATATAATAAAAAAGGATAATAACATTTTTATTGAAATATATTTATTGGCTATTGATCTATTTTATTTTAATAATTTCAGGAAATATATATAGTTCTATACAATTTTCTCATAAGTAGATACTATATAATAGTATAATAGTCAGTTGGAAGTTATTGCACAAGACTGTTCCTGTGTTATAGCCACTATCAAGAATCATTGTCAAGGTCATATCTGTGATGTCGCTGATATATAAATTATTATTGGAGTAAATATAATATTTTTAATCAACAATAAATAATATTATCTTACATTTATAAACTAAACATTATCCAAAAAAATAATTATTAAATGTACCAGTAATAGAATTATAGTTATATTTAATTTATTTATAATTAGTATTGCACAATATAGATTTATTTAATTCACAAATATTTTACATTATAAATTACATTACAGTAATGACCATCCACCTTTTCTTTGTCATAAATATAACATTTTTTTATTTTTAAACCATTTTTTTGAATCACTAAAAGTAAGGCAGTACTAAATAGTATATGTTTCAATATTTTAAATAAGATAAAAATAAGATAACTGCTTACAATTAATTACATTGTTGATTTTTATTTTGATATTTATTTAATGAGAATCTAAACAAATTGTATATCATGGCTGTAATTTATTAAAGTCATTTAAAATAATTAAATCAGTATCACTGTCAGTATCATCATTGACACTTGACTATCACAAATATATGTATATATAATAATAAATAATATTTATAACCTCCATTTAAGTCCATATAATCATGTTTCTTTAAAAATAAAAAATATTTGATCAATACATTTCAATACAATCAGAATGCTATCAAAATAAAAATAAGGTATATGACTATATTTTAATATACATTTACTTAATAACACAATAGAATGATTTTTAATATAGTGAACCACTGTTACTGATAATAATAAACAACTGTCATAGCTTATGACACATATTCAATGTAATTTCTGTATATATAATATTATAGATAATATAGCTTATTTTTATATTAAAACAAATCATTATATAACTATTTATCTAATTGTTATATATATGTTATCCACAATTAATATTTCTTTTTAATATAATATTTTGTTTAATTTTTTTAAAGATAATATATATTTTTAAATTTAATTAAATTAAATAATATTTTATATCAACATCATCACAGTTATAACCATAGTATCTGTTCTCAGTGCAGTTATTTGCATTCCTATTAAATCAGAATGATACTAAAGTGAAAGACATGTCCAAATTTTACCTTTATATTAGGCAGGACATAATTCAGTGTTGGTGCAGACTGCATTATGAGTTTTTTAGGAAATTGTTCTTTTCCTGCATTATTTCTAGACTTCTTAAAAAATTCAGAAATCTGTAAGAACATAGTCTAGTAAGACATTTTACCTGTCTTGCTGTCTTAACTGTCAGTTTTATAGGTACTGTAATGTTAGTATAATGAATATCTGGTTAATTACTATAGTTTCATTTTCTTATATTTTGACTGTAATATTATCTATTATGATTCCCATGTTTCACTACCAAGTTGTGAATTATTTAAGTTGTATGAGTCAAATATTTTTTTTAAAGTATAGTATTTATAATGTTACATTTAAAGAAGTTATCAGATTTTTGCATTGAAAACGAATTATGCTGTTATGTATGTAAGAAATGAAGTGATCACTTGTCTTACTATTTTATGTGAACATACATGTTTTATTTCCATTTACCAGCACACTTGCCTTAATAAATGGTAATTAAATGTTATTGTAATGACATGTTAATCAAATTAAAAATAATTACAGGGTTGCCATTTGTCCAGATTTTTTTGGGATGTCCGGAATGTCCAGATTTTAGATCAACATCCTTTTTATTTTTAATTCTTTGAAAAATGCGATAAAATTGTATATGCCTTTGAAAATTGGGGGTGATTTAGAGACACTTTTGAACATGTATTTAAAATGGTGGAAAACAGTATTTGTTTGCTTAAAAGGTCATGTTCTGGACATATAAGTGGAAAATTCGAACTTGCTATGCTTGCAATTATGTCATCTGGAGTTTTTCCTAATGTGAAGTGGCAATCCTGTAATTACTATTCACATTTTCCCCAAATAATTATGTATGAATATCTATGAATATGTCTATTGGTATCTACATATCTACATTGTACTATAATTCAGTTATGTGTCTACAAAGTTCTATATCTACTCTTTTTGTAATAAATTGATATTTGTGCATTATTTTAACCTACCTGCATTTTTTTGTCTATATTGAGCCGCACCAACATTCATAATTGAATATTTATTTACCATACACATCCCACTATACTGTCCATCTTCAGAGTACTACATTAGATTATATAGAGATGTTTTAAATATACTGCTGCAGACCTATCTAACATAAAACTTTTGATATAGCAAGAGGCTGTTTCTAAAAAAATAGTTAATTAAAAGCTTAATTTATATATCCAAAAATGATTATATTATTATTTAACGATAATTGATTCTTAATATGTACAATTTAATTAATTTAAAAGAATCACCACTTTTAATTGTAAAAAATACTTGTTTTCATATATTGCCAATTAAAATAATGTCTGCAAATATTAAATTGTAACATTTACCACCACTTCATTGATATAGATTGGTGAACATGTATTGTCATTTAAATAACTGGTGGCAAATGTTTTAGTTTACAATTTAATAATCAATTAATTTATGTAGACTTGAAATAAATAACTGGCAGTAAATGTTAGACTATAGTGTTATACTATAAATTATAGGCCAACATTATACTATAACATTTGATGCCATTATTAAAAAATATATATTTTTAATTTTTTATATAAATAAACTTAAGTAGCAGTGAATATCACAGTGTAGTATTTACTAACAGTTGTTTTAACTATCAACATAAGAAGGTGATTTAAATATCAACAAAATTTTTTTTTTATCTTAAATGTCTATTATAAGTAGTATAAAATAACCAAAACACATTCTTGTTATGAGTTAATTTCATTGTTAAATTTTTTTAAACAAGAATTAATTTTTGATTTATGAACTTAATTTTTTAATGAGAACCCTGACTATTTAAATATATATAGGATGTAAACCATAAAAATTCCTAATAGTCTTTTTGTGTATAATCAATTTGATTGTTTGCCATATACCTTTGGGTTTTTTTATATTCCTTTTAAAAATAAATAATTTGAAATACATTAAGATCTCATTAAAAATTTAAATATCAAGATTTTGTTAAATTAAATGAATGAAAAAATATTATGCATAAATTGCTTGAATATTTTGATATATTGTACTTTTATTTAAATTATAACTGAAAAATAATTAATTCATTTATGACTAGCTTTTCATTTTCAAATCATTTTACTTAAAAGTAAAAAAATATATTTGTTTATTTTGTACATCTAAGTCATAAAGCAGATTAATATTAAATATTAATAATTTATATACATTCAAACCCCAGTTTTATGCCCACCAATTAATTATCTGCCAACCTTTTGTCTGCCACCTTTTTATCTGCCACATTTTTGTGGAACAAATTTTCTTGTATGCATTTTAATATAATTTAACTGCCAACCCCACTATCTGCCATCTGCCAATCAAAATTGAGAACAAAAGCACAATTTCTGTGTTATAAAACCTCTGTATATCCACCAACCTGCCTCTTTTTCTAGCACAACAGTAAATATTTGTATACATATTTACATATTATCCCACATCTTATTTAGTAAACTGTATTAAAACAAAATATTTTCATCAGTTTTTTTTTTAAATTAATATTTGATATAAATTATAATATGTATATATACATCTCTGTTAAGTCATATATATAAATGTACAAAAGAGATTATAGAAAATGAAATGTTAAATAAAATATTTATATTCTAATTATATATAATATACCAAATTTTTGGGACCATAAGGTGCACTCTCTATAAACCGGGTGCATAGCATATAACAATAAACAATTTGAGCGCTCAAATGGGATACTGTAAGTATATGTCAGTTTCAGTAAAGATAGTGAGATGTATACTAATCGATACAAATCAATTGACAAGTTCTTGCTAGTCACTAATTTCATAGTATATTATTTTGTGGCTATAGGAGGCAGGTTATAATATAAAATAGAGCATTTGTTCTTTAATATGACTACTGGGTACAGATAGCAAAGTTTCCAGATAAATGAGAGTAAGAAATCCATTACCAAATAAAACCTTACAGATATTCGAGGTGCAGATATACGAGGGCTCACTGTATAATGATAATAACCCTAATCCTGGAAAAAATTAAATAAAAATTAATTTCGTTTTGTATATTTAGAAATATTTATACACTTCTATATAATTCTTAAACAATTGTTTGACTAGGTTTTTGATATATTTATTTGTGTCTATCAGCTCTTATGATTATCTCTTCAATGTATTTCTATAGCTATATATTTCTATAATATACACTAAATTGTCAAAGCTTTATTTTCTATATCACTGTCACATTTGAGAGTTTTTGTTACAAATTGCATTGCAATGTGCCTTACACATCTTTTAAATCCCAAATTTGTTATTAAATTTGATCATAAAATCCTGGAAATTTATGAAAGTTTATAATAATGTAGTTATTTATTGCTATTTTAAATGTTAACACTAAAAAAAATTATGACATTTATTTTAAATTTTTAATATCACTCATGTAAACCTAGCTATTAACTAAGTAGGGCTACTATGGTAGCAGGGTGTGCTCCTGGCATTCTGAGTTTTAAATAAATAGCCATTTCAAGTTATTTTTGCTATGTAATGTTTATTTTGAAAAGCATGTCTAAGTATAATTACAGGGAGTTAAGTGCCACTGACATGCTGAGTTGCCAATAGATGCCTAGGTTTCATAATTTTCCTAGATGGTTATTCATTTTATTTTGTCATTATGATTAAAATTACTTATACATTATGTTATTTGATTATTAGAAAAGATGATTAAACTGGAAAAGAAATGTAAGTAACAGACTGAAATTATTAATAAATTGTCAAGTTAAGCAGCAGATAATTATTATAGTTGGTTTTCTTCTTCTAAGGGATAGTTTGATTTTAATATAATCAAAACATAAATATAGCTCATTCATTTTTTTTAATCTCTTTGATAGATTGCAATATCAATACAATTGAATAATTTAATGTTACATTATACTTTGTCATTTTATATACTTCATTTATATAAAGCTGTAAATATTAAATAACTAATTAACATTTATAGTAAGTATTCAATAAGAAACGAACATTTATTAATTTGTTAGAAGAAATACATGTTAAATAAATTTCATATATTTTGTAGAGACTTAACAATTCAAGAGATCTAGGTAACTATTTAAATATTATTTTTAATATACACCGATGTATTATCAAATTTTAAGCTATTTAGTTTTCGGGAACAACTTTTTTGTAGTATATGTTATTATGCATTATTTCCCCCTTTCACTTTTTTCACCTACAGTCTGGACAATTCAGTGAAGATATGATTCCAACAGTCGGATTTAATATGCGAAAAATCACTAAAGGAAATGTCTCCATTAAGGTAAAGATTGTTGATTTCAAAATGGTAATTATCTGATTTAATTACATTTTAAACGAAAAAGCTCCTGTAATACAAAAATGTTTCAAGTTTATTGAAACATATTACAGGCTGGTATTAACATGGTAAAAAAATATGTGAACAATTTGAGACATTCCCGCCATTGAGGAATATGATAATATATCTTTATTGATCACACATCTTAATATTTTTATTTAAACGTTATTACTGGGTAACAAACTTTTCTTTAGAGGGGCCTTATTTGTACTAAACTTTTCTAATTAATGTTCATTTCTGAAGGATTTTAAAATGTTGAAATAAACTCAAATAATATCAATTTCGTTGTGAGTTTAAAGGTATAACATAAATGTTAATGCTTGTATATATTTAGTACATGACACATTTCAAGTTACGATTCTATCAATAGAATAATAATTCTTAATACATATAATATTGATTCATAATAATTCATCGTTTCAACTATACTGTAAATAACTCTAGATACTATTACTCCCCAATCAGTGTTGTGGGCACATGTGTTATTGACATAAATTGTCCTTCTCATCCTGCTTTTATATATTTAGTAAATGATATCAAATAAATCTAAATAATAATCATAAAACTATGTACTTTTTTTAATGTAATATTATCCGAAACGATATTCTATAAACATGGAATATTACATTATGTTATTTACTTTTATTTTTTAGCTCTGGGACATCGGAGGTCAACCACGATTCAGGAGTATGTGGGAGCGTTATTGTCGGGGTGTCAACGTAATTGTGTAAGTATTTCTAAAATTTAGTTATTGCGTGACTAAATGTATATATGTAATAATTTATTGAATTATGCTTAAGCTTTTATGGTTTTAAAATCATACTGCAATATTTGGAATTGACATGTATTTTGCAGTATTGTATATGATATTTATATATATTTTGTCACATTGTAAAATTATCCGTGATTTTATTTTATGATTGTGTATTCGCACAATTTAAATAAATATATATTAAACATTAAATAAGAGTGATACAATCATGTGGGTATAATTAAATACACAGACTTTATCATTGTCATTGAAACTTAAAAACTATTTTTCCAACTGCTTACTACTTATGTGCATATTTCATTTACTAACTTAATATTTATTTCAACCTTTGTGATTAATTTTTGTAGCAAGTTTTAAAGCATTATATTGACCATTTATATTTACTTTCTTATTTATGTTATATTCGAATTTTATACAGTTGAACGTGCAGCTGAATAATATACTAAAATAGGTTATCCAATGAACAATTTAGTCCGCATTAGATTTATCCATTCGATTTCTTTATGTAACATTAGTTAATTATATTTTAACAAAATTATAAAATGAGTCGTATACATTACTTTTCAATTCAATAATTTTTTATAAAAACTTGTTGACTAGATTAGGCTGGAATCCGCTTTAGCTCTATTTGCGCAGTAAACATTGAGCTATTTGACTCTTCCGATAGAATTCGAAACTAATAACTATGAAATGCGGAGATTCAATCTATAAGTAGACTTATTGATATCTTTTAATCAGATTCATGGTGGACGCAGCAGACCACGATAAGATGGAGGCTGCGCGCAATGAACTGCACAACTTGCTGGACAAACCACAATTGCAGCGGATTCCAGTCCTAGTGCTGGGGAACAAGCGGGATCTGCCTAATGCTCTCACTGAGCAGGAGTTGATCGAGAAGTTAAACCTAAACCGGGATAATGACCGGGAAATCTGCTGCTACTCCATATCTTGTAAAGAACAGGAAAACATTGGTACGTGTATTTATTCTACACAAATTCGTTTTACAGCTAAAAGTGAAATATGTATAACATAAATCTAATTTAATGAAGATATTCACGTATTATAAATGTAACCACAGAGAAATGATAGAATAATGTTCATGTGATATTGATTAATTTTATATGCATTAATTTGTATTATACATTTTTGCCAATGAAAAACTTAATGTTATTAAATTGTTAATAGCATTCGTTTTTAAAACTTTTTTACCATTACCAGGAAGTAAAATAGTTGTTATTGTTAATATAGTATTAACTACATAATTGTACAACCGTCCGTCCCAGTCTTTGATCGAAACCATTTGCATTTAACTCATACTTTGTAATGTTTGTATTAGTGCATTTGAAAGTTGCCCTGCTAAAATATGGCAATAATTTTTTCATTACTAAATGTTATGTTTCATTTCAATATATGATTGCAGTAATAGCACAGGAACCTTCCATTTCTACCAAATCTAAAAATGCGTGCTGTTAAATTCTGACACAGTCATAAAAAGACTATTTAACAATATAGTAAATTATTAGCCGCAGCATAATGTGTAATTCTGTACTGACGGTTTTTGTTGTAATTATTTCATTTATACCAATTAACTATATATTATGTGTAACGTGCATAAGTGCATATTTTGTACGTAAGCTGAACTAATCTTGAACAATAAAAGCAATAGAGTTGGTTATAGAAAACGTAGGTATGCACATACGCAATATGTAATAGATTAGATAGTGAATTACAGTTTAACTGATAATTTAACTACAGATTACATTTTCATTTAATTATGCTTATTGGTATCGATTACATTCGGAACCTTTGTACCTATAATTCGCGAACAAGGCTTATTTTCGTTAATTGTGTTAGTGTAGATAATCCATGTTTGTAAGCTTTATTGCTGAACAGGATGTCTTGGCTAAATATATGTATGCTTCGGTATATTTACTATGGCATATACAACAATTACAGCAGTTGATTAGTTTAAGTATGGTTCCTCTTGGTACATGAGATGAAAATTCCAAAACTTTCAATAATATTGAACGATTTGTGGGATGTTGACAAAACATTCGTAGTATATTTCTGTAGATAATAAAAATGTGCTTTATACGATTTCATATTTTTGAGTGATTTTGTATTTTGTAATTTATTACAATTGAATATAAAACATTTGTTAATGCTATTTTGTGTAAAATTATGTTTCGCAAAGTGCAAAAGCTTGTATATTTTTCTATATATTCCAAAATTATACATTCAGTATGCACAAATAGTATATATTTAAATATATATATGTATATATAATGTATATTAATAAATAATAATAATTTAAAATGTTTATTTAATTGTTCCTCACTTTTGAATATATGTTTCAATCTGGTATTTATGTTAATTTGGTAATTGTTTCGCACTATATGTCAAAATGAATAACACACTTAGTTTTTCAAAACATGAATTAGATCATAACTACTTGATACGACAGCCTATAAATGCGCCTTTCTCTTCATTCATTGATGACTGTGATTTCTACATGATCATAACGTATTTATTATGGAGACACTATAAAGATAATAAATTAATGTTTTTTATTCTTTTGAATGTTGCTATTTTATGACTAAATGATATTTGTGGTAGAATACCAGTCTAGATATATAATTTAATCCGATTATCTATAATTGACCGCACATGTATTTTTTGTTCTCTTTAATTAATTTAATTGTTTTCTTTTCTATTTTAGACATCACACTCCAGTGGCTAATGCAACACTCCAAAACCAATCGTTGATCACTTTACTCGGATACCCTCCCCCCTCTCTCATTCATTCAGCGTTCTCTATCTCATGATTATTGACATGACCCGTATACATATTAATACATTTTGTGTTTCTACTCACACATTAAGAAAGGCATCCAATTTTATACTCATACCACCTTCCATTGCAACAATAATTCTTCCAACCTCAATTGTACCTATAATACGGAGATCTATGCTTTACTTATTCAGAATATCAAATCTTCTTTCACTCAAGGAGTATCTAGGAGCTATCTAATTATATATGAGCTACACTGTTTAACACCTCAATTATAACTGTAGAATTCCTGTGGATTCATTGTTTGTTTTTGTTTATTACCTCTCTTATCTAAAGTGAAAAGTATTTTCTATGTCCACTTAACTTTGCGATTATTCTATTGTTGCACTTTACGTGCAGAGTGGACTTCCGTCATTACATAATAGTCCCCGTCCGTTTATCAATAACTTTGTACTCGCCATAATTGTCTATGTTTGATATGTTGAATGAATTCATTTTTAATTTTGGCCAACCCATTGGTCCCATTCACTTTATAACCTACCATCGATTGCATAATTTTATGAATGATTCTTGTTTATGTGTATTACCTATTTTTGTGACATTTGATATATAAATAAATTTGTAGATTTGTATATCATGATCTTATATATTATGTAGTAAATCAGTTTTAGTCGATTGATTATAGTCTAATTGTCTATTATGATATAAGAAATATGTTTTAATAAGTAAATATCTTTATTAATCTTAATTTAATTAATCTTATCTTAATTATTATAAATTATCTAAAAGCTAGTTTGTTACTTTTACGCACTATTTATGCAGTGTCTAGAATGTCCATGTAATCAGATTCTTTTTTGCTACGATATTACTTGCTCCTTTGATTAAAAATATTTTCATTTGGCTTTTTATAAATAATGGATGTTTCTTCAGTGTCACATTAATCTGTATGGTTTAAAATCTATGTTTGAAGTATGAAATTAAAGCAGTAATTTACCGAAGCATGTTATGATTTCATTACAAGCTACAACTAGTAATACAAATATTATATTTTGTCAAATACATATTTTACAGAAAATTTGTAAATTGGCATCAAATCACACAATTATTTATTGCTAAAAAATATGTCATAAAATATTGATCACTTTTATTAAGTTCAAATATTATAATTGATTCTAACGACAAATTAAACCTTTTCACGTTTAATTTCGAACAGGAGAATTTTAATATCGAACAAGAGAAATTTAATTTCAAACAAGAGAATTTTAATATCGAACAAGAGAAATTTAATTTTGAACAGGAGAATTTTAATATCGAACAAGAGAATTTTAATATCGAACAATAGAAATTTAATTTTGAACAAGATAATTTTAATTTCGAATAAGAGAATTTTAATATCGAACAAGAGAATTTTAATATCAAACAATAGAAAATTAATTTTGAACAAATTAATATAAATACATATGTAACATTTAGGAACAAAGTAAATCATATTTAATTAACAAAATATAGTTTGTTATATTAGTGGAAATATAATAATTATTTAGTCTTTAAAAACTTATCGTCCAGTTGGAACATTTTCCCCATTTCTTGCATTTGCAATGTTCTCTTCAACATTAGTTACTAACATTGTTAAAATAACCTTGTAATTTATGAACTGCAGCGTGTGGGACGGACTGTGCATGAGCAACTTGTGTCAGCAATCGTGATCGTTTTGCAGTCAATGTTTCTTCTTGTACCGGCCGTGCAATTACCTCTTCTCTTCTATTACGATATTCACCCTTCACGCCAGCTTTGAATGCACTCCAGTACCTATCAATGGGGGAGCAGCTGTACGAATAAGGTGCAAGTCTGAGAAGTACCCAGTCACGTTTTCCATCAGCCGGAAATCTGTTTTTAGCAGCTTCCCACTGTGCCTCAGCCTAAGAATGCCATGCTGCATTATCAATGCACAAAACAATTTTAAGAAGATTGTGCCTGTTTAATCCCTCGGCAATATTCATCAAACACTGCGAAATCAACTGCTTTTAGAGAGCCAAAATGCGTCGTGAATGAAATAAGCTGTAATGGGGAGACACAACCTACGCAATGAATGTTTGCTCCTCTTGTTGCTGGTAAATTCTGATGGCGCGTTCACCTTTCCTTGCACGGCCTTTTGCTCTTCTAATGTGCTGATTAAAGTTGGACTTATCTTCAAATATAGGAATGTATCCTTGGCGAATATATTCTAGGTATTGTCGTGCCCATGTCGCACGCTTTCGCTTATTTTCTGCATTGTTGACAGTATCTACTTCAACTCGAAGCTCTTTTAGGCTAAATGCCAAACCATCGAGATGGCGAGAAACTGTTTGTACACATACATTCATATTGTATTGTTGACGTATTTTTCTTACCATTTCGTCCAATGTTAGATCGGGTTTATCTTCAATCAATTGAATTAAATATTCCTCATGTTCCCTTGTAAGTTTCGGGGCTCGTCTGCCTCCTCTTCTACGTTTTGTAGGAGTTCCTCTTTTAAACATGGTTGCCACAGTGCTCTTTGCAATACCTAGCTGGCCAGCAAGAATGTATGGCTCGTCCGATTCGAAAATTCTACGGAGTACTGCATCATCATGTCTTGCATAATGTGGTGGTCGTGGCATTGTAATTTATAATTAATGTTCAAAGTGTCAA
>JAYRBW010005742.1:0-13664 GCA_036023295.1 Invenusta paracnida | reverse complement strand
TAAAAAATCATCACATTTTGAATTACAAGTAGGGATACTTTATATGTAGATTGTTAGTTAAACATTAGTCAACTGTATGAATAAGCACCAAAAGAACAACAAAGTATTAAAAAAATGTTTGCTATCTTAGACCAGTAAATTTACTCCGTTAATTTAAGATTAATCATTTTCTGGTCATGTTCAATCTTGGCCATTTCAAGTAAGGCCTTATGAAAGGCACTCATTGACCAAGGATGTACACACAGGCCAGGGCAAATATAAGACCACTATTAGAAGCATTGTTGATCGAGTTCTTGCAGAAACCTTAAAAAAATTGACTATCACCTCGGGTTCAGCAGATGCACCAATGTCAGAAGGCATTACAGCAAGTGGTTGAATAGAAGACTGAATTAAAGTGCTCTCCATATCATCACTTCCGTATGAGTCAGACAACTGTTCCAACAGAGACAGAAAACTGCTGCCTGGTAAGGCATCCCAATCAAAGGAGGATACTAGGCTTGGTTCCATTTGCTCTTTTGGTAGGATGCTCCAAATTCGATTGCTGCAAAGGGAAAGTGTATCTAGCAGCTTGGTCCACCTCCAGTTTTACACATTTCTCTTTGTTCTGCCACATCTTTCTTCTTCATTGATTATTTTAAGTGCTTCCAGAGATGATTTTTTAGTGCTTACAAATCACAATTTTGCCCACCTCGAGCATTAAGCTCAGTTAAAATAATACACCAAGTATCAGACTTTTTTTCAAAAAGGCCCCATCCATCTGTTTATCCTCAATAATTTTAACTTTTTCTTCATTTAACAGTTTGATAACAAAATTATTTTGTTTTTAGAGAAGTTAATACTACTTTGACAAGTCATTTTAGCAGTGCGTGAGAATGTACTGAAACTTCAATTCCTATTTTTAGCATCTTACATGCAAGAATTTTGTTTACATTGTGTTTACAGTGTGACCTTGACCAACTTACTTATGTCTTCATTCATTTCCTCCAAAATAACAATGCAAAATATTGTGTAATTCATATTGGTCAGAGCTAACCCGGGGAATAGTTAAACCAAGAATAAAATTTGTTGGTGCAATGCAAAAGTTAATCCTGGTTTAGTTAAGCTAGGAATAGCACTATTCTAGGTTTAGTTTTTCCCTGTTGGTGCATACCATTGAATGAGTTTTAATTAATACCATTTCTTTTGTCAATATTAAAATCATTTCTTTGTAATATTTTTCCTTATTTCTCATGATTATAAGTTATATTATAATACTATACAGATATTCTTAAGGAAGCAACTATTTTTCCAGCAATAAACAAATATTTTTGGACTATTTTTCTGGTGACAGACAATACAGGAGCATACCACTACACCCAACTGATCAATGATATTATAAAACTTATATTTATAATAAATATAATATAACCCTATGATTGGTTAAAATAAGCAACAAATAAATGAATTAAAAAATATACTAACTAGCATTCATACTATAAAAATATTATTTAGTAGTCTATTATAGATAATAATATCTATAATTTTATTAAATTAAAAAAGTTACAACATATTATTCTAGAAACATTTAATAAATCTATTTCTATTACATAATTAATATAACAGTAAAAAAAGATTATATATTTTTATAGAGTATGACAGAGCATCTATCAACCATGCCCATGATTGATATTGTAAGTAACTGGAGGTTACCTCAGGCAACCTCTCTTTTTAATATAATAAGAATGTTAGGTTACTGGGATACTATGAATTACTGACTAAATGTCTTTAATGAATAAATAATACATTAGTGGAATATGTGACATACATAAATAATATACATAAAATAATAAGTAAATTATATTTATTTAAAAATATATATATACTATACTGTCACTGAGATTTAAATCACATCATAAAACCTACCTTTTGATGAACTTACACCTTCACTACTATGTCACCAAATTTATTGATTTAATGGTAGTTTTGTAAAGAGTTACTAATGTTACAAATAACTGCTGGAATAATAATTCAAAAACATTTATCTATTGCCAGAAAAATAGTCCAAAAATAGTTGTCTATTGTCATAAAAATAGTCATGTCTTCCTATTCTTAAATCTAAATAGTATTTATTTTGGCAATATTGTATTTTACTCAATTTTTGCAGAAAATAAATAAAACAAATAAAAAAATGTAATTAAATTTATATATTGTAAAGGATATAGTCCGGGAGCCCAGAGGTTCCAGCCTAGTAGAACAAGGTCCCAACAATCAACCCCCTAGGTGTTTAGTACTAACATCCCACATCATGAAACTGAATGTCTGCCATTGCATAGCCAGTTCTTTAGTACAACCAGACACTTTTTCTAATTTTCCATATTAAAGAATAGAAGAGAATTCATGATTTAGACCAAATATTCATGAAATGCACATTTTCATGGAAATAATTGTTTTAACATTTATTAATAATACAATGATGCCCATTATTTTGTTTGCTTAAGTGTTTTCTACATGTTAGAAACAAATTTTGATGGATAAACTGTAAAATTTATTTTCTAGAAACATTAGAATATTAGTTGTTAAGCCTATTTTAGGTATATTTTAGTTAAAATAGACTTAAAAACTAATAATCAAATGTTTTGAGAAAAGAAATTATACAATTTATTCATCAAAATGTGTTTCTAATGTATAAAAAACACTTAAACAAACAAATAATATGCATCATTGTATTCTTAATAAATATTAAAATAGTTATTTCCATCAAAATGTGCATTTAAATGTACAAGTGGGTCTAAATCATGAATTCTCTCCTATTCTTTAATATGGAAAATTAGAATAAGTGTCTGGTTGTACTAAAGAACTGGCTATCCAATGGCAGACATTCAGTCTCATGATGTGGGATGTTAGAACTAAATATCTTGGGGGTTGATTGTTGGGGGTCCTCATTCCATTAGGCTGGAGCCTCTGGGGTCCCAGACTAATAGTGAGATGCTTGATAATGGTGGTATGGTATTGGCCTCCAGTTTTTAGTAGTGTATAGGAGTAACTTGGGTGCTTTTTCATTATTTACCGGCATTTTAAAAACTATTAAAAAACCTGCATTTACCTTCATTTATATAAATAATTATATTTCAGAATAAAAATATATAGGAAAATGTACAAAAATATAAAAAAGCATAAAATGTATACACAAAAAAAGAGTTAGTACATATGCAGCTAAACACACAGATACACCTGGCATATGTGACTCAGAAGGTTTTCAAACAGGTCAGCACCAAACTCCTGCTCCCATATGAATTGGATGAGATAGCCATCCAGTAGTGTGCGGGCTGTTCCAATCTTTCTTCTTGTGCAGCTTTGCCATATTCCACATATCCTTGACGTGGTTGGTACATGTATGCATTACTGGGTCGACAAAGTTTTAACAATTTAAAAAAATTCAGGTAAATAATGGAAATAATTATTTGTATTAAAATAATACAAATAAAAATAAAACATAATAAGATATATTTTATTTGTTTTTATATTTTTATAAATGAAGGTAAATGCAGGTTTTTTAATATATTTTAAAATGCGGGTAAATAACAAAAAGTGCCGTTACTTGTTCATTGACATTACATTTATTTTTTTATGTTTAATAAGCAACCCCTATATATTACTAAAAGCTGGCAGCCGCTTGTAGCCACAATCACTTCATGATGATCAAGCATCTCATTATCCTTTATGATAGTATTAGAATATATAAAAATTAGAGAATAAATTAGCCTATAAAGTATAGTTTCACTTTCAGTTTCTAACATGAAATAATCAGTAAGTTTACCATCATCTAGGGAACTACCAAAAAGCGCCAAAGAAATAATTTATGTTTAAACAAAATTCTGAAAAAAATTGAGTTTGGGACTATAAAATAAGATTTAAGATTTTATTTTCATTATTCATTTACATTGTGACTGTGTTAGTGTAGTGTGTAGTGTGTGGTCAAGTTCAAGAGTATGTGATACATGTGTCTAAGAATGTAGTTTTGTGCAATAAAGCATTCAGAATTCTAACAGACAGTTGTACAATTTCAATGTTGAAAATGTATTTCAATTATAGACATAGGTTTGTGTAACTGGAGACCACCTACCAGCAGTCTATATGAATATGATATCTTTATAATATTTAATAATATGTAATATAGCAATATTATAGAATATAGGGTCACTGAATGTTGTAGATTTCTTGTAAAGACCATCGCACTACAAATTTTAAAAATTAACACGAAATTAGTAGTACTAGTAGTAGTGGGATTGCACTAGTACTAGTAGTTGTACAAAGATCAAATACAATTTGATCTTTGTACAATTTTACAATACTTTATAGATTTTAAGATACTTTAATACTAAATTTTATGTATCCATATACAATATTGTTAATAAATTTTAATAAATATAAGCTTACATTTTTTGTCTTGAAGTAGATCCCATAATTGTGTGATTTTGCAATTAATTACTATATATTATTATGTCATAATTAAATATTTAAAAAATTCACATTCGTAACGATTTAAGAAATATTAAAAATCCCACGAATTTAACATAGCAACATATTTGTATTCAATTACGTTAAATTAACAAAAAAAGTATTTGTTCTAAAATAAGTAATGGTTTTACTATAGATTAAATAAAGGTTTCTTTATTCTATAGGTTTTACAGTTCGTTGGTGCATATGGCCAGTTCATCAATACACAATTTAGTGCAAAAATTTATTTCAGCTACTAGTCAGTTCAATCATTAGTGCCCAATTTAAATTAGACAAATATATTCTATTGCAAATAATTCGTTTTGAAGTTTTTATATATAATAATATATAATTTTAAATTAATTGCTAACTTATGCGCGAAATTACATATATATATAATCTGTATTATATCAACAGTAGCCAGTTCAGGTAAATTACTATAAATCATATTAATCAAATTTGCATTGAAGAGCAGAATGCACATACGTTAAAATAAAATCTTGAAAATTTGATATTATATATATAATGCTTTTATATAGATATATATCGTGCTTTGAAGATATACACTGTACACACTAATTAAAGCTCTTTCTTTAAAATGCTATAATGTATTGAAAATCCTATAAATTAAATCAAATATGTATATATAAATATAGCCCTATACGTATCTTGCAGAAAGATCCTCATAAAAGTGAGATCATACGATCAGAACAACTTTTTTCCCCCCTTCAAAAGTTGTCAACAATCTACCTTCATGACTATATACTACAGGGACTCCTGCGTCTAGTGGAAGAATTTATTCAGAACGGCTAAAATTGGGTGTTGAATGATCAGTATAGATCGAGAATGGTTTGATCACATGCGTATCGTTAGATACCATAATCTACCCCAACATTCGTTGGAAGAGCTATACGGAGCTGCCGCCTTGACTACAAGCCAAGCAAGTAATAGTAAATGCCAAAAATGGGATAAAGGAGGATTGTTTCAAATATACGGTTCAGGGAATATTTAAACAAAGCATATTATAGTGATACGGTTCTCTCGATGCTACACTGTAGGAATTTATGCTTACTTACTATTATTGTATTATATGTATTGACCTATTATATACATACATATGTACTCGCTATATACTTTTTCCCTTGCTACTATTCAGTTGTTATTAACATTAACATAATTAACATGTTGTTGATATATTTTATTTTTTTATTTAAAGATTCTATATTTTATGTTTCAGTTAATGTGTTTGTCACTCATTGTTTATCCTGAAATAAAGATATATTAAACAACGAGTCTTTCTTTACCTATTAATTAATATGATTCTAAAATATATTTCCTAACCATTTCTGAGTCTATTTCAATAGCAATTAATAACATTCAATAACTCCAGGAGTTATTGAATGTTATTAATAACAAATAATTACATAGGACCTATGTAATTATTTGTTGAACAAATTTAATAAAATTATAAACTACATTTTTATTCCTTTTTAAAAGTTTATCAATTTTCAAAACAAAAACAGATTAATAATGTGAAATCCTGACTAAAATATTTTTAAAAATGATATTAATTTCAAATTTCCAACTGAACCTTATGCTAGAAAATTGGGGTCATCCTAAAAGCGCAATGCAAAAATTATAAAATTTGAATATTACAAGGAGATGCTATATTTCATTATCACATTATTTTCATTATTATGTTAACCATAGTTTTATTAAAACTCTCAGTATTGAGTTCAGATTTTTAAGCCAATTGGATAATTTTGTTAAAAACATATCTTTTTTTTAAAAGCTAATTGTTTAACATGCTTTTCCCACATGTTCACATATATTTTTAGAATTCTTTGACAACATATTATGCTGAAATTAAAAACTTAACGAAAAAATTATAGTTATTGCTAAGCCGTCATAAGTCAGAAGAATCTAAGCACCCTGGCAGGCTGCGCTGTCATTAAGCTGTCATTAGATAGGCTTGTAGATATTTCTAAGCCAAAGCATAAGTCACAGGGAGCTAAGTGATCTGGTATTACTTAGCATCGAGGAAACACAGGTTAAAAGCAAAATGTTATTTACCAACATAGACGAGTTAGGAACTGCCAAAGGCACTATAGATGAAGTCAGTCTGGTTTGAATGACACCCAACTCGTAATTGCTGGTGGCCTATATTGGTATGTAGCTAAATATTGGTAAATTGTTACGAAGAATTTTTACAAAAATGATGTGTCTGGAAATCAACTAAGAAATCAATAATATTATTTTTTCACTTGGTTCGTTTGGCTTCGTCGGCCAAAAAAAACCAATTAACTGTTGGATATCGTGAAACAGGGCTCTATAATCAATACCCCAAAAGTGGCACTTAATAACACACATAATACTTCTTGCTTGTAGCACATTTTCTTATTCTTGACTTACGATTGTACCGCATCGTATGATCTCTGAAAAGTCAATAATCTGTGATGTAAAAATAAACGAACTATTTATTCAATATTTTCTTCAGACTTAAATTATTCTTTCTATTACGACAGCCGATATTATAATAAAATTGATTAATTTGCTTTCTAAGTATAGTTTTCTTAGATGTCAATAAACTATTTTTTGTGAGATCTTATTAACGTCTAATGGTATGACTACGACTAGTGATATGTGCACAACGTTTCAAAATGCATATCCAGATTACCTTTTAGACCGAGAAATAATTATAAATGATACTCATAAACATAAAGTTAGTGGATTCAAGCTAGCGCTTGTAAGTGATTATTTTAGAGAAAAAATTAAAAACTTACATAGTAAAGAAATTGAACGATTAAACCCACAAATACCAAATGAAAATTCCGACTTGCCGAAAATGAAACGTAGAAGAACAAGAAGCGTGAGCGAAATAGAAAAAGATAAATTAAAGATTTATTATGATGATTTAATTGGACTTGAAATGGCTCTATCATTTGCTCATTTTTCAGACGAAGAATGTAACGATTTATCAAAGCTAACCGATGAAAATTTACTTTCGACGCTTCGAGCTGGTCTATTCTTTCAAATGCCTCATTTAATAGAGTATTGTTTTAACTATGTGGAAGAAAGTGTGGATGCAAATAAATGCTGGCTTTATTGGCGAATGAGCTTGGAAATTAAAGAAAGGCTGCCAGACTTCTTTTACAAAATAAGACGGTATATTTTAGAATATTTCTTAATAGCGTCTTATTCAGACGAAGTTAAAAATATTTCTCTTGAAGAATTGACACAAATATTAAAAGATGACGAGTTGAATTGTGGTAATGAGTTAGACTTGTTGCCTATGATTTGTAGCTGGGTTGAAGGTGATGAAAAAAATCGAGCAATGAAGTTTCCACTGGTATTGCAATGCTTGAGGTTAGGTAGAATAAAAACTTGTGATTTACAAAAGTTTACAAATAATAGATTTTTGCAGCAAAATTTGGATCAGTGTCAGCAATTAATCGAGCTTTCTCGACTGTCGCTGGAAGAAATTTTAATACAGAAGCCAATATCAATGAAAGGATTTAGCAACACTGCTGAGGAAATCGCAATGTACATGCAATCGCCTCGTTTGCCAAGAGAAGCGATATTTGTTATTGGTGGTTGGGAAGGTCACCAGGATGATCCGGCCAACTTTGGTCCTTCTAAATCGGTTCAAGTTTTTGATCCACGGGCAAACACGTGGCAACGGTATACTAGCAATGCATTTGCTCTAAATGAAGGCCACGCGTATTCAGGATGCGTTGTTCATGACAATAGAATTTATATAGTTGGTGGCTATACAAATGCTGGCCCCACGCAAACACTCAAGATGTTCGATTTTAATTCTAAACAATGGAAGTTTCTTGCACCCATGCACGAAAAAAGGAATTATATTTCTTGCTGCGTCCTTGATGACTTTATTTACGCGCTTGGAGGACATAATGGAGATGAACGCTTAAAATCGGCAGAAAAATATGACGTGAAAAGTGGAATGTGGATCTTGATGCAATCTATGATTCATGTTCGCAGTGATGCTGGATCCGCCGCAGTCAACGGTAACGTCTACGTTTGTGGTGGATTTGACGGTCAGACTTATTACTCTTCTATGGAAATGCACATTTCAGAAGGGGATTTTTGGACATTAGTAATCCCGATGAATGAAATTCGTAGTGGTGTGAGTATGGTTTCTGTCGGTAAGTATCTTTACGTCCTTGGTGGCAATAATGGCCAATACCGTTTGAATTCAGTTGAACGTTATAATCCCCAGTCAAACAGATGGACGTCAATGCCGACAATGATAGGTCGCCGAAGTAATTTCTGTGTTACAGTAATGGAAGGGGAAATATACGCAATTGGAGGATGGAGTGACGAATCAAATTCGACTATTGGATTAGTTGAGAAGTGGTCGCCCGAGCCTAGTAAGCAGTGGAGCTTGCTGAAAGAAATGCCGGCTCCCGCCAGTGCTAACTGTTGCTGTACAGTTGTTGGTCTAGAAAATATTTTGGAGCACTTAAATCGTTATTGAATGTCTTAATCGATTTAATATTTAAGTTGATTTCTTTAAATAAAATGTTTCTTTATAAAAAATAAGCATTTTTAGTCTGGGGCTTGAAATGCATTATTTGTAGTTTAAAATTATGTAACCATTTTACAAAACAAATTAAATTTTTATTAAAGCAAGGGACCAAACATTCGATATATCAGTTAGATATGTTATAATCGTTGTTAGTGAAATGTGTGCGAAAAAGTCTTATGTATACAAATTGGGGAGCAGATTGAACTGCATATATGCAATTAATGTTGGATGGGTGACCATCACAAATAATTTAATCAAAACAAAAATGACATCGTAAAAATGAACGTCAAAAACGATGTTAAAAAAATGTTAAAGTAATGCTGAAAATGCGTAGCTCAGTCATTGATGCATTAATAAAAAGGCGCCTAGAATTATCTGCAATACTTTTGGTCATTAAAAATTATACATTGATAAGACGTATGTACGATACATACATACAAATTCTAAAGTTAATAAAAAATTACGAGAACAAATTTTTTAGAATAACTCACGGCTATGGTACAATATGTTATTTTTATATTTATTTTATTTTATTAAAAATAACTCGTTTATAAATATATTTAAACTGTTTCATTTATAAAAACGTTTTATACAATGAAGAATCCCAGATCCTAATTAGAATATTTGGGAATAATAATCATTGAATTAATGTCAAACTTTATATGTCTAAACGTATTATTCATTGATAATTTTACCTTAGATATTTTGACTCGTAAAATATCTTGAACAGGGTATGCAGATCTTTATTTATGGACAAAATCTATTTAGACAAAATGGAATTGAATAAAACAAAAGTCAACTCATAGACAAAACGTTAAATATTGCAAAACATATTATAGTTCAGCCATTGATGAAATTTATATAAAATGGTGCAAAAAATTGTATGCTGGCTATTATAGAAAACCATATTATATAAAATAGATCAGTATGTACGATATATTAAATACAAACTTAAGAGTTCACAAAAATAAGGAAACAAGAAATAATAAAAATCTTTCCAATTATGGCACTAAATGTATTCAATTTACTATTTTATATTACTATAGCTTAATGAAAATAGTTAATAGGTGCATTCATGCGAGTTTCTTAACCATACTATAAAAGTATATTATAATTGAAACTTTTATTGGGTTTTATATTTTGACGAGTCACATGCTTTATGATTGTGATTGGTATATACAGTGAACAAATCGAGGACATTTTCAAACTCTCTTTGATGGGTTGGTGCTACATATGACTCTAGCCTAAAGTACTGCAAATTCGGTTGGTTTTCTTTTTTTTATTTAAAGTAAATAAGTTGTTATAATATAAATGTATTGTTATTATTTTGCTATAAGTGTATAATTTACTGTTTAATTTGTTTAATTTTAATTTTTATGGGTAAGACTGAATTGTACTGCTTTAATTGATAACAATTCCAGCAATTAATCTAAAAGATCAATTTTATGTATAAAATGTATTTTCTGATAAAACGTCAGTATCAATCAATAAGGCTAACAAAAATTATAACAATAATTAGACGATGCGGAAGCATCGTCAAGCCAACAACAAAAGCGTCAGCAATTAGCTTGAGAGGTGCTAACAGCTCTAGTCATTATTGCTAAGCTAGGAGAATAAGCCTATATTTGACCGCTAATAAATCGGGCTTGAATGCATTCAAAAGCTCATTTTTGATATCAGCGTAATCGCAGGCGCCTTGGAACAAAAAAATGCACTTGAAATGAAATTTTGAAAAGTTTTCTACATACTTTAAAAAATTCTTCAATATTCTTATTATCTAAACAAAAACGGCAGTGTCGCAAAAATGAAAACTAAGAACCGAGCTCCTCAAAAGAAAAATGTTGAAATGATATTGATGATATGAAGTACAACTATTAAAGAAATTAATTTAAAAAGGGTACCAAGATTTAAAAAATAAAAAGTAAAAATGGTATTGATGATACAGACTAGTAGTAGTTCAGCCATTGAAAAATTTATATATATATGGTGCCAAGATTTAATTGTCATAATATTGCTGTTTAAAATGCATAAAAGTATAGTCGATCAATATGGAACATATCCAAACTGTAAAATTCACAAAAATATGACAACAAAATTTATGAAACATTTATGTCAATGGTATAAATGATATTATTTTTACTGTTTTATAATTGGCTTACTTAAAACAACTAATCTTTGTTTACATGTCAAGAGTGAAGCTATGCGTTGAGCACCAGATTGATATATTTTGAATTTCGTCGTTGCAGAAAGATGTACCTTGACGGCGTTATATTTTAAAATATTGTGAAGTCGTCTGCGTACTTTGTTATCTTGGTAATTGGGTGCAAGGGGTCGAGTGAAGAAGCATAAATGGAGAACAGATAGAGGGAGAGGCAGGCACTATGTGCAACACCGGAAGAAATATCCACGGTTTTACTGACGGTGTCATCAAGTTTGACTTTTGTGTGCGATTCATAAGGTAGTCTTGAAGCTATTGGGTAAGACCAGGTGGGAGGTTGGTTGTTTGAGTTTGTAGATTGTCGATAGGGATTCTTACACCCAGTAGAGGGAGTCTTAATTCATTTACATTAGGAGGGTTAGTTTTAGGAAGAGAGATGACGTCGAAGATTTTTCAGCGCCTAGAAACTTTGCGAGATTGAAACGAGAGGTTGAAGAGATGAGTGAAGGGTCCAGCGAGAATGTCTTGGCTTGCAAAGAGCAGGGTGTAAGGGAGGCCATCACTGCCTGTAGCTGGTTTACAGAGTTTGGAAAGAGTGTCGGTCGTTTTATCAGTGATAACTTCAGAGATCCAGTTTGTGAAATCGTCTTGAAGTTGGAAAAAATCTAAAACAGGTTCAGTAGAGTTAAAAGTTTTAAAGAAGTTCTTGTATATAATATAAGCAATTTCTTGAGAGTGGTCGGAAAAAATAGAGATTGATTTTTTATAAGCAAGGACCTGTTTGGCAATGTTTCAAATATTTTTAGGATGTTTATTAAGTTGTTTGTTTGACCAAGCTTGTTTGCTCTTAACGATTTCTATTTTAACCTTGCTCTTGTAATATTCAAAGAATCGAAAACATTTTGTTCTGAAAGCGTGCCAGCGAAGATTAATAAGGTGTTTTGTAAGAGGAGATATCCATGGCTTGTCTTTATCAGTCATGTAGACATAATGCGAAGGAATGCAATTAAGGGCAGGTCTAATCATTTCATAGAAAGTGTCGCATTTTATTTCAAGAGAGTTGTTAGATCTATAGAAAGGGGTCCAGTTTATTTTGCTGAGCTCATATCTGAACTGTATGAGGTTGGAGTTTCGAAAGTCAAATAGTCTGACTTTCTTAAGATTATGAGTTGTAGGATGAGTTGACTTACAGTAGAGTAGTCAGAAGAAGCTATCGGCGGGACAATTTTACAAGGGAAGTGAGATATTATTAAACATTATTATTAACATGTTATTATTAAACAATATTGTAATTGTTATAATTCTGTCGTTAAAAATGCATAAATATACATAGATCAATGTGGAATATAAGTATACATATAAATAGTAAAATTCATAAAAATATGACAACAAAATTTATGAAAAATTCATGGCAATAATATAATTTATATTATTTTTCAATGTTATAAAAATTGGCATTCTTTAAAGTACTACTTTTGCATTCATGTAGGTTTCATTGCTTTTATAAAAATGTGCCATTGCCAAAAATGTCTTCAGAATTTTTGTTGTCACATTTTTATGAATTTTGTATGTATATTCCTCATTGATCTATATTTTCATGCGTTTTAAACATCAAGCATTGTAACAATTATCTTATGTATATGGTGCAATATAAATATATATAAATTTCTTTAAATGGCTGTACTTTAGTATATCATTAATATAATGCTAGTTTTTTTGGTTTGAGGAGCTCGTTTTTAGCTTTCATTTTTGCGAACGTCATTTTTGTTTAGATATCAATTCATGTTTGGAAAATATCTGTGTATAATGTATACTTCTATTAATTTTATGCATACAATGTAAATAATAATTATTTATTTATATATAAAATCCTGAAATATTATAAAAATATTCTTGCATATTTCATCGTTAATGTTTTTACATAATAAAAAGGAGTTACAAATGTATTTTTTAAATAGTATGAGTTATACGCATTTTTAAAGATTTTAGTTTAAACGTTTGAATATGGAAATTAAACATTTTTATCAAAAATAGGACCTAAAATATCTTTCTGTATTAAAATTATTCCTTTTGGTTCGACTAGTTACATTTTGATTTAATCTCATGATTTTCTGTCTAACGTGTAGTTAGTTTTATTTTCACTGAAAAAATCTGTGCTTTTATTTCGTTACATATTGAATGGTAAGACTGTTATTGAAACAATTCCAGCGATTATTCTAAAAAGATCAATTTTACGTTGAAAATGCATTTTCCGATCAAGCATCAATATCAATCAACTAGGCTGACGAAAATAAGAAGAAAAAAATAACGTCAAGCCAAGACCAAGAGCGTCAGCAATTAGCTTGAGAGATTTTAACCATAGAGTAATGTTTACAGCTCAGATCATTAATGCTAAGTAGAATAGGCCTATCTTTGATCGTCAATAAATCGGGCCAGAATACATTAAGAAGCTGATTTTTATATCAGCGCAATCACCTAGTG
>JAYRBW010005731.1:0-13664 GCA_036023295.1 Invenusta paracnida | reverse complement strand
ATAGTGATAATATAAATCAGGCAACTTTTATCAAAAAGAGGTGGGGCTAATTATGTAAATATAATAATTGATCACACGAGCAATTTGTCCAAAATATCAACCTGAGTTAGTAAATATTGGCATGACTTTATAGAAATAATATATATCTAATTTTTGTAGTCTTATTTTATGCCGCTGCTTAGATGTAGGTATATTAAATAAAAATAAATTTAAAACATTTTATACAATTTAGTTTTTCATATTATACATGGAAAAAGACATCCCTTGTACACAAAATTATTGAAATACGCAAAATCCAAAATATTCAGTACGCAAATTATCATTTTTTGGTATGCATATGCATACTTGCATATGCCTGGCTATGCCCCTGGCAGCAACACCTGGGTTTGGACTAGAAAAGCAGATTGCATTTGGTATTCACGTGACAAGGGGATTCAGCATGTGATTCTACCAAAACCTGTTGGGACACATGGACAATACTTATGTGTTTGATTGGGACATTGACTAAGCACTATTGTTTTCATTTCTGTTTGTGTACATTTATAGTGCCTCCAATGTTTTTATATTATTACAACAGTTTAATATGTATTACTCTTTTACAGTTTGATTGTGCATTGACTAACCAACTATTGTTTGTATTTCTATTTGTGATGTATAGTACATTTATAGTGCCTCCATTGCATTTATATTATTATAACATTCGAATTATATGTTACACTTTTATTGTTTTATAATAGTTTATTAAGTTATATATATATACACCCATAATGCATATTATGTATACTATTGAAAGGTTTTTAAAAAATAAACCACACATGGGGTAAGTGTTTTTTTGAAAAACAATCAAAACATTAAAAAGAATATTAGACCAATAATGCCATGACCCAATGAAGTATTGTTATATGAGTGGTTCATAAAGAAATAAGTCAATAATTTAAACATAGGAACTCATGGTTACAATTGAAAGTTAAAATGTGAAATATAGGTGGCACACTTACCCCACTTCAAATCACCCTACTACCTTAATTTTCCTTATGATTCATTATTCAAACAAAGTTATCATTAAAAAATAGCTATATTATTCAAAAAATGAATTTGCCTATAAATATAACATATTTCATATAATGCTCATCTTTATAACCAAGTATAGGTAACTTATAAATTTCCAACATTTACTCAAATACATCTTTTCTTGTTTCATACAATATATATATATAAGTAATATAAAATAACTGATAAACAAAATAAATAGAATAAAGTTATTATGACATACAACTTCAATCCAAAAAATAAAGCATATCCTTGTGTATTACATTAACTAAATTTTCTATATAACATATATTTCACTGTGAAATTACAAATTATATATTGCATAATATTATGTATGTACCTAAAAATATATGATATAGTCTATTTGATATCAATTAATGACAGAAAATATAGTTTCAATATATTACAGACAAAAATTGTAGTAAAACCCTCCCTCATTGTCATCATTTGCAGAAAATGTCTTAAGGTTCCTTCTTGATTCCAACAAAAAATAGGCAACATGAGCATCTATCACAGTGTTTTGTTTTAGGTGTTTCATCCAGCAAATATTTGAAAGTTGGGATTCTTAATCCTGACTTCTCCTGGTTAACACAGGCATAACAATAGGCTAAAAAATTCCCTATTTTTGTGTAAGACAATACTGCCAATTGTTGATAGAACCAAAGATTCATTGGGGTGTTTTATTATTCAAAGGAAAGTGAAGCTTTCATTCAAATTAAGAAAACTTTAATCTATTGCTTGTCATAAGATGTCCACAAAAGACTGTCCAGTAGACACTCCATTTATTTTATAGATGATGTGACCCATGTGAAAGTGATGATGATAAAAGCAATACACATGAATTGAAATAAAGTTTGTAAAATATGCAAATTTGTGCATATACAATAGTATTATATAATGAAAATATATGTGAAAATAATATAGACTATCCAAAAATGGATTTTCCAGGCAAGTGAAAATGTACCTAATAATCCAGGTAACATATATATATATATTTAAATAATGTTTATTTCATTTTATAGAATAACATTAAAATATGTAAGTAAATGTAGCAAGTAAGCACAAACTGAATCAATACAATCTAAATCTTTCCAAACTGAGTCAATCCAATGAGTTTATAAGTTGATACCACCTATCACAGTCAACGGCCACAATCTGAGCTTCTCATAGCAATGTCCCAATGTGTCCAATGTTGTCATTGATTTGGTTCCAGTTTCTCTGACAAAAAGACCCACTTTGGCATAGTAGCTTGTGGGGTGGATTAATTATGACTATAGCAAGAGGAGCATTTTCACAGCAAAGAACATGACCAAGGAGATGAAGCCATCTTTTTCAGAGCATGAGTGTGGCTGGTGGAATGCAAGTGCACACATATAACTTTGTTAGTGATGGTTACTGGGGAATGAATACCCAGGGCATAACACATGAGGGACCTGTAAGAGGCATTAATTTGATATTCCATTGTTACTGTTACAACACATGATTCTGCGCTTTACAGGAAAACTGATTCCACTAAGGCTTTGAAAAGTTTTATTTTGGCAGAGTCCCTTGTATTGTAGAGCTGTTAAAAACAGACAATTTTCTTGCTGCTATCCAGGCAAGTTTCCAATGCTTTTGGAAAGTAGTGTGCAGTCTATTTGTGACATAACAGCTGAGGTAACAAAATTCTTGGCAGTTTTAGTTCCACTGTTCTTGACTGTATCATAGTTGGCTCAGCGCAAATATGAAGAACATCCATCTTCTTCCAGGTAACTTAAGAACAAGCATTATGAGACTAACCTATCAAATTCGAGCTGGCTATATTCTCTTCATCAATCTGTATATTGTGACAGATGAGCTCAACCAATGAGAAACTGTTCCCCTTTGTGCAGTGGGTATTTATAGAGAAACAAATGTCACTCTCCCATGTGGTAGTTTAAACCAATTTACATAGATTTCAGCAGTATTTATTTTTAGATTTGTATTTATCTCTTTATATAAGACATAACCCAACAGGTTGGGTTATCCACTGTGGGAAGCAACTTTTTTATGGCCCAACTGTTAGGTCACCTGTAAAGAGAGGGTTAAAATACAGAACCTATATTGGTATATATGTATATATAAATATATAATTATATTTTCTGCTATAATTATGTATAAATAGTATATATAATGGTTTTCAGTCCTGAATGAGCCAATCATACTTTAATAATGTACAATCACATTTCAAAATAGAATGTCTAACATTAATGTTCTAAATTCAAAATCATATTAAAAATATCAAAGTTCAAATTGAGTTACTTAGCTGTCCTATTTTGGATTATGATTATACTAAATTGAGAATTAAAATCTATATATCTATTACATCATATATTTAAATCTGCAATAGATTGTCACAAATCATATTGTATTAGTATCACATTCTTATTGTCTATACATTATTTAATTTAAATACTACAAACTTATATTTCAAATGGACAGCAAAATCTACCACACATATTGCTTAACTACTATAAAATTATATCTGTATATCTTCTACAGATATTATTCTGGAATTAATATAAACTTATTTTAAATATTCATAAATTGTGTATTACTAAATCAAAATTATATTAACTGTAAAAATGTCTGCAGCAAGTCCTTATTCTTAAATATTGCAGTTATTTTTAAAAGTAACAGTAATATTCACAAATAATTATTTTGAATTAATATTGTAAATTAATTTTTTAAATCTACAGCAAAATCTGTTGCATGTAATATTATTTATATTTTTATTCTTAACAGAAAAATTGAATGCAAATGAAATTGTTTTTATACTATAGCCTTATATTAAAATTTATTTAATTCAGCAGAAAAATCTATTGTAATTAGAATTAATTATGCACCAAAGTTTTATTTGAAAAATTGACTGCAAATCATATTATTTAGATATAAATGAATATGTTAAGTATGTTATATAAATAATATTAATGTTTAGCCATGTCATTATTACTACTTCATATATATTAATATTTAAATATTTAAACATACAAAAAATTGGGTAAATTAATTATGATTATGTATTACTTAAACAAAAAGTATAAGAATATAGTTTTTACTATATATTTTTATATTCTACAAGTATATATTATATAGTATAATTAAAGCAGACAAATTATGTATTTTGTATAAAACTTAAAATAGATTTAATTGTTTTATAGATGAATACAAATGACTTAATTATTGATATTTATTATATGGAAAGATTAAAGACCTAACAGTCAATGTTTAATACTTATTTGAAAGAATTATAAGGGATATACATCAATTTAAGTAGGTTTTTTCTATATTTTTTATTTACATGATAAATTATTTAGTTTTATATTAAAAATACTATACCTATATGGTTGTATCTAATATTGATTTAACTAATCATGTAAATTTTGTTTATTTTATTTTGTTTCAAATAGCAATTGAATATTATTCATTTTGCAGGGATTTTATTAACAAATGTTAAATTTTATAAAGTAATTGAAAAATATATTAAATTATTTTTTCTTGTAAATATATATTTTTATTTCAGATATTTATCATACACATTTTTTCATAATAAGATGTATTTAATTTCTTATTGGTTATTTTTACTTATAGCGAATAAATTATACCTAAAGATGAGCATTATTTTTTATGTATTGGGATTAAAACTGGAATTGGCAAACTGTAATGTCATCTTCTTACTTCTTCAGTATCTAGGTCTCTAAGCCATACAACAACACAGGTTTTAGTCAGATAAATGTTTACTTGTGTGAAGCATTAATACCTGTCTAATAAGACAGGTATATTAATGTTTCTATTATATCAATGCTAGTATAACAATATTTCTATTATCACACAAATCTTTTTTAAGTGTAGACTATTATCACCTGAGTTTCATTCCATGAACTACAATTATAAATCTATAATCCTACAATTTACTAATCTAAAATGTTACTAGTGCTATTTACTTGCATTTCTCAAACTACAACTTCCAGTTGTAGTAAAATTTACAAATCTATAAATCCTTTGTATATCAATATGTTTTGATTGGACAGCATAAATTAATAATAAAATAGCCACAGTAATATAAAGACACAATTTAATTAAAAAATATCTTTAAAAATATAAATTGTGTCTTTTTATTTCTGTGTTTATTTATTATTTATTTTTAGCTAAATAATTTAAGATAAGCCCTTTGTGCTCGACTTATATAATGTAAAAAATAAAGGCATATGTCAAACGAAAATATATTCTATTCTCACAAATTTTGAATTTGAGCTAAAAAAAGTGATATACACAATTGACAGTGACAATAAAGTAACGTTTATATATGTGCTTACAAAATGTAAGTAATTATTTACACCTAATGTGTGAATCATGGTTATTTGAACGAATCTGGTCTGTATAATTTAAAAGTCTGTCTGAATTGTATTTTTTATCTTCTTTATATGACAATATATATAAATGGTGAACTATTATATTCAATCTAAATGATTATCATTATTTTCAAACTTTTTATATGAGTGAGTATAATAGTTGCATTCAATTAATTGATTTATCCAGAATCTTATCAACTTAGTGGCAATATAAAGATAAGCCACTTGACAAATATATCCCCATATCAATGTAATGTATGTCATTTTATCATTGTTACTATAATTAAAAAATCTTCCACTGCATACACTATTCGATTCTATAAAACTACAACCATAAAACCATCCAACCAGTGAAAGTAAATTTATAGTTTTCCATAAAAGTCTATCTTAATTTATTTGTAGATTTGTAATAGTACACTAGTAAATTGTATTTCGTGAAATTTACCCTTTTTTTCAGAAAAAGTGTATTGCTTTCAATAACAGTAAATATTTAGATTGTTGATAGAGTTGATTATCTCAAAATTTAATTATAATGTTTATGTAATTGATTATAAAGTTATATTATTCTAATTAATGGTTTGCAGAATTGAATACAGTAACTTATCATGTGTTTAACATATTTGAGGTTTAAATAGATATTATAATTAATTTTGCTTGATAATTTGTTAACGTATATCTTGTTGGATTGGTTAATTTTTTTTATAACATTTGAAAATATAATTTTCCCCTTACTTTTAACTGCACAATACTGTATCATATTGGTTTAAATGTTAATATAGGAAGTCTATAATAGGAAATATAATATAATCATATTGGAAGTCTTGTGTATAATTTTTATAATTATAAGATATTGTAATACAAGATCTTGGCTAATATGTTGTCAATAATTAATATGTTCTAATATTGTGAAAGAAATAAGTTGCACATTCATTAAATTATTTTTTTATTAAATAACCTTAAAAATTGGTTATTTTTCTGTTCAATATTCTTGTCAAATTTAAAAACTAAATTACTCTTTCTTAATAATAGATAGAAATGGAAGAACGTATTATGCTAAATGGAAAGATCTTGTTGTGACTTACTAAACAAAGTCTATTTTATGTTTTTAATATATGGTTAGAAATATCTATTAACTTATCTCTTGTTTTAGTGTTCATTATTATGGTTTGTTTATAATACTATAAGAGTTTCTTCAAAACAAATAAATTTACCAATACTACGCACTTCAAATTAATCATCTCTTAAATATGTTCTTAACATAAAACATGCTTTTAATGAGTTACACGTTATAGATCCTTAAGATAAGATATTTAATAACATTCAATCTAAAATAAAAACTTAAATAACATTTTTTCACAAAAAATATATAATAACATATATAATATATTTTAGGGTTTTTTTGTGCAAGTATTTCTAATCAATATACACTGTTTTGTTTTACTACAGTATTTTCATTACAATTCTAGAAACAATGTATAAATAATAGGTTACTGTCAATATTCAACCCTAACCATTTCCAACACATTTACGGATATGTTAAAATTTCATTTATCTTCTTTTATCAAGATTATTTTATTTCAATCTTATTATTATCTTAATAATATTAATACATGTAACTTAATAATTTAAAACGATGACTTAAAACAAAACTGAGATATTCTTATTATAATGATAACTTTGTATTCTTCAAAAAATGTTTACTTTAACTTCATATCATTAATTTTCCTCTCAGAAAAACTAAACACATGGTTATTTTCAATGTAAAAATAGTTGGTATAGTTTTCAAAATATGGTAAAAACATAACAATTTAATCTTTATTGTATTCTATTATATTCTAGTACTGAATTTTTTTGTTTTGTGTTTTCTTTATTTCAGTTAAGGCTACTATAACTACAAGTGGCGCATGTGTTGCTCCACAGATCCTTGCCAGTCGTTTTTTAAACAATTGAATAACATAACCCTACAGATACAATATAAACAAAAAACAAACAACGCAGGATCATGGAAGAAACCTGTCGTGCCACACTTTCCAAATACGTCCGTTCGGAGAGTGTGATCAAATGTCTCGAGTTGGCGGGCTACACGACCTCCCATGTGCTCCGCTGTCTCGACCAGAACCAGCTGAATGAGGTGGAGAACTTTGTTCGGCACGCCTGTTCTCGAATGCCCGAAGAAGGTAGTCGAGCGGAGTACATTGGCGAGCTGTTCGCTTGTGAGCCCGAGGAGTTCCGCTTCCCTGGAGGCATCCGGTGTGGTCTTTTACTTGCCGTGGAAGAGATGCGTAGAGAGGCTCCAGAGGACACCAATGGCCGAAGTCAGTGGATTCTCTATGTAGATTAAGCTTCGCGCTTGGTTGATAATCTTTAATCATTCAGACTACTTCGAAAGGAGTGTGCTTATAGAGGATTTTTTTATTAATTCATGGGTTTAGGTTAAGGCGTAAGAATTTTATGGAAAACGTTTTTGTTGGAGAACTAATGAAAGATTATTTGAAGAACTTGACTTTGCTGGATTAGGCTTTTTGCTTATTCCAATAGTTTAAAAGTTCTCTTTAACATACAAAACGGTGCCTGATGATATATTGAAAAAAAGTTATACCATGTCACAAATTTGATATAAATCGTTAATTTACTTTATGAAATGGATGCGTATAGTATGCACGCATCAATCGGTTTGTAAGAAGTTGTCTTCAATTTCTAACATCATTATTTTAAATGTGCTTTTATTGATATAGCGGAGCAAGTGTCTTTTACTCCTTGCATATCTTGTTGCCACATTTGGTTGTAGAATACCCTTAAGGCATCTAATTATAAGTATATACTTATTATCTGTGTTAATTTTAAATTCAACATTCAATTTACTAAAATGTTATTACATATTTATTTTAGATCTTTTTAAATAAAGCAGTGTATATTAAAATGGCCAACTCATTAATAATTATCGTATATACATTTATTATTTGCGTTCATTTAGGTAACAAGACTTTGGCATTGATTTACTGTCCAAACTGTATTGCCTTAATGAACTTTTGGCCTCTGTAGGACTGATAAACGATTTACCATAGTTTATTATAATAATTACACCATGGTATATATAATTAATTGGTATAATATATATAAAGCACTATTCTTAGATGCATTAGTTGAATAATTGTATGGTAAACTGTGGTAATCTACAAGCAGTTAAAATGATTACCTTTGTTACTAGTTTTATTACATTGTGACTAAATATATTGCACTAGCATCGGTGTAACTGACTGGCGTACAGGAAGTCATTTATCTGCCTGGTGGTTTACATAAAATTTCATTTGTTTAGTTATTTTTATTACCTTAATGTTAATTAAGACCTTGATTTAAAATTATTATATTGGATAAGTTTAAAGTTCAGTTTTAAATCTAAATAAAATCCGTTTATTTGAATTTTAAAATAATTTATTATTTTAATAGCTCATAAAATCAACTTGAAGACACTTTTGTGTAATTAAGTTTTACATTTAATTATTTAAAGTGTTGTAGCCGCATTTAAGTACGTTTCGATCATTTCAAATTGAAATAATATAATTTAAACATAAATTTTTATAATACAAAGTACGACCATTTTCCTTTGCACCAAAGGTATGGTGTCTATTGGTACCTACCAATTTTATCTTAATGAAAAATATACTCCGCATTTGTTTGCAGATTCCATCAAAATTTTACTGTGAATCAAATGGTATGGTTATTTGTCCATCTTAAAGGATATTTGTTGCGCTATCTAGCATTGTACAAATTTCCTCTAAAACAAAGAAAGGTTTATTTTATTATCTAATATGCATAGTTGTAAAAACAATTTTCACTTATTTTAAAAGCATTTAAAAAGGTTATCAATGCATTATTTTAAATGAATTAATGGAGTAACAATTTTTTCTCAATATTACAGTTACTCGATTTTTCTGCGTTTTGGGGGATACAGACTAGCATTAAACGTAGTCAACCTTATTTTTATTTAAGTATACTAAAACTATTTCAATATTTAATAGATATGCACAATTAATATTTAACATAAAATATATAATAATAATGACATAAAAACGAATCTATCTAGCTAATATAAACAGGTTTTCTGCAAAACATGTATTATTTAAATTAAAATATCACATTTTTAACGTGTATAAATTCATTTCATGTTATAATAAAATAATTTTTCCAATCGTTGCATACTAAAATAAATAAATAACAGATACGTTTCGCTCTTTATGGAGTTAATCAGTGAAAATATGTAAAGTATCTAACCGGGGTTCGAACGATTTACAGTGCGAACACTATTTCATCTGCTTCATTATATTTTTTTCTAGGCGTTTTATTTTACAGACTAATACAAATTATCATTACTTTTTATGACAACTGGTCCACGTAGAAATGTTCAGTGCATCTAGTGATGTTAAATATATTCAAACAATAAAAGGATTTTGACGTGTATATTGTATATCAAATGCAATAATTTTTGATATTGTCCTGTCTTAGTCTATATTTTGCTATCTTCTTTATAGTGAATTAAATAATGTTTTTTTTAATTGAGTGCTTAGGTGATATAGAACAATATATTGAACAAAATAGCCAATTAGGAAATTTATAAGAAAAAATGTCTCGATAGTATAAGATAACCTTTTTATACCATTTTAAAAGAGGTAAACACTAAATATGTATAAAAACAGTTCAATCTTAATGGAAGTTATTAAAACCTTAAAAGAAATTAAACACGAGTAAACATTAATAGTTACCCTATAACTAATATCTATAGTTTTCGACAATTATGAAAGAAATCACGAAGAATAAGAGCCACGTTTCATACTAACTACTGAGCTAATATATTTTGTTTCTTGTTTAAGTGCGAACTTAAGTATTTGGTCACACTACCTCATGTATTTATGACAATTCACGTTTATCTTTTTCACTATTTAACCCACTTTTTCTTTGAATTTCCACAACAGCCTCGCCACTCGTCACCAAGGTAACCAGAAATCAAGTGAGCCAGACAGACAACCCCCAACCCGCAAACTTCTACTGGAAGTCATCCCCCGAATTCGAAAACCGCCGGCGCACCCCGTCATCTAGCGGTGGTGGCCTCTTAACTAACGGGAGTAGCACTCAAATTGGGTGCTCTTTAGCCGCTCTACAGAAGCAAGCCGATTCCATCGTGCCGCCCACAAGTCCCGCCGAGTCCTCATCAACAGGGGGGAGTAAGACTTCTTTAACACCGGTCCATGGCCCATCCGGTGCGCTGTCCTCATCTTCCGGCAAGTACGAGGCAATCGATGTGGAGCATCTGAAACACCATGCTACTACTTCTATTATCCGTCTAGCTAGTCGACAGTTTGTCAATGGCTCGCTAGTCAAAGATCGTGACTTCGACATGAACATTGAGCTGGTTGCAACTTCAGACGGCCAGCTGCGTGCCACAGGAATTTTCTATTGTCATCTCTGTCGGAAGAAGAGAGAACGTAGCAGTGCTGTGCGCTTCTCAATCGCGCGAAACCGCTATCCTGTAGTGAGTAACGTGATGTCTCATCTAAAATCCCATTTTGTGTACATCTCACCACCGCCTGGCACACCTGTATCCTCTGCTGTGTCACCGATGAATCTGACCGCCTCTTGGCCGCCCCCACCGCTAGCCTCCACTCATCAACAGGCGGCGGCGCAAGCTGTCACACAAGCGGCACTTCAACATCATTTCCAGCAGCAACAGAGCGGTATCAAGCAAGAGATGGTGTTCCCCGGGTTCATGTCCCCAGGTTCGCAGTCCCCGCTAGATTTTTCTGGCCTGCCGCTCAATATGTTGACTGCGGCATCCATGCAGCAACACCATCACCACCATCTCATGAACAGCCAGGAGGAAGATTGTGAGGAAGACATTGAAGATCAAGAAGATATTGAGGATGATATGACTATTGTACCTGGTGGCAATGCTGGCGGCCTTCCACAACCTCAGGATGTCGTTTGTCAGCGAGTTGTTAACAGCGATAATTTTATGATTTCCACTGCTGGTGGACGAATTGCTGGACAAGAATGAACACCAACTGACTTGCGATTGTTTCGTTTTTCAGGTATCATTGTGTGCTATTGTATTTCTCCATCTGTTCCTACTCCACCATCTCACAACATGCTGCTATTTTTATCCAAAACTTCTCAGGATCACAACACATACACATAGGTGTGTTACTGTGCTTTTATGCGTTTTGTTTTTGTATAAAGACTAACTATGTGACGTAACCATTTCTTTTATTGGCTGGTACAACACTGTTATTATTATTATTATTAACGCTTTAAATAGGTATCCCACTCAAATATAGAGAAATATTAGACCAAATAATTCTACCTATGTACATCAAATATACATTTAAAATATTAGTGGACGGAAAATGTGTAAATATATCGATCAAATTTGACATACTTAATTAAGTATGACATAACTTGTTGTATATCAAATAAATCTCTAATTAGTCTAAATAGTATATATTATTCAAATATTATTTTAATAATTAATTAATTTATCGACAAAGCAGAGATGTGCTTTTAAAGGTGTTATATATATAGTTTTTACTATTTAATGTACGTGTGAGCTGGTTTAAACAACACTGAGCTGGATATAGAAATTACATTTTATGAAGCATTCGTGTGTAACAATTACATTTAAGATTTTCAGGTATTTTTAGTGCGTTATTATTCGTCTAAATATAAGTCGTCTTATTTAATATTATGCCAAATTTTTATGGTGTATGACGACTTTGATTGCCGTCTTTCTAATTTTGATACCCACTAAAAAATTGTCATATTAGGTAGGATTTGATCGCTACATTTTCACATTTCCTGTTGTTTAATATTTTGAATTTATATTTGATGTAAAAAGGTCGAATTTTCTCTGAAATTCCTCCACATTTGATCGACTAAAACCTATATAAAGAACTTCCCTTTTGTTGTCTCAATTTTACAATATCCATTTTTCAGTTTTACGTACATTCTTTGTATTTAAATCAAGACCAGTCGTGATTATCAGTACTACCTACCCATCTCAACTGAGCATTTATATAATAGATTACCTTTATCACTCCATTATTTTAGTTACTTTTATTAATGTATTAATATCAACTTCTAGCAGCGAAGTATTATTGTTTGCTTGGTTTTTCTTTAGTTATGATACTACTTGTTGTAGTTAAGATTAATAATTCTTAATATGAATTTAGGGTATTAAATTGTGTTGTTTTATTTATTATGTGTAAATTGTATATTTCTGTATTTTCGTTGTTTTGCTGTATTGATCTTATTGATTTTATTGCTTAATATAGTTTAATTTTTCTATATTGAATATATCTATTGTACGTATATCATTCATATTTAAATACCATAGTTCCCTAATTATAGTTTAGAAGCATCTATTAAGTAATCTTTTAACTCTATGTTGTTTGTTATAATGATACATTTTATTTTTTGTTTTTTAAACAATGTACATCTCACTTGTATATCCCTGATGATTTTACAACTGTTTTTATTGTATCAATAGTTATTGGTGTCTCTAATTGTGTTTCATTTGACATATGTGGACAGCTATATTCTTCATTTTGATCGTTTCCATTATTGTATAGATGATTTAATGTTCAATTAGTTACTGTAGTGATGTGAATTTCTTTTATATAAAATAAACATTCTTTATTCAATATTGGGCTTTTTGACAAAGTAACTGGCAAATAATGGCCCATATGCTAATCATACCAAATTTAAAATGCATAAGATAAATTGTTTACAATTATTTTATTACTATTAATTTGTTTTAAGTAGGTACTCTTGTTTTAAAGGCTTTTTTTCAAGTTAGTTGATATATAGGTACATATATTAAATCATTGCTATATATTTGATAAAAGGAGTATTTTAGAATGATTGATTTCAATTTTATATTTGTAGGAATAAGTATGATAATAGGAATATTATAATAAATAGTGAGATTTCACACGTTAATGATTAAATTCACGACGCCGAAGGCTGAGAGCATAGAGAAATTATACAAAGTGTTCACTCTTAAATTCTGCATGCAGTTCAATACTACTATTTACGAGCTTATAAAAAATATTGTTTTAAAAACAGAGCAATTAAATCGTGTATGTAGTAGAACAGTTTGAGATATACAGGCAATAAATTATTTATTATAGGCAACTTACGCATTGTTAAAATTGTATGAATATATATATTTGTTCCAGGGACTACTTTAATATA
>JAYRBW010005720.1:0-13665 GCA_036023295.1 Invenusta paracnida | reverse complement strand
AGTAAGATGAAAGAGGTCCCCCTCCTCCATCCAGCCGTAAGGCAGCATTCTTCCCCACTGGACGGGGGCGCACCATGTAGAACTGTTTATGCTGTTCGACAGTGAATGTGGAGTGAAAGTACTTTCTTACCCTTAATAAAGGAGACTTGTCTCTTATCCACTCTCATTATCCTTTAAAGAATTATTGATTACATTCACAAGTAGTTCAGGCGATTGGTAGTGTCTAGCGGGAATTGCATAAGTCATAACTTCCTTTTCTATTTCAAACGTTGGGTTGAACCTAAATAATTGAACTGGAGTGGTAACTTTATTTAAAATTAAATAGAGTTTGGCGTGTTTTCTTTTTCCTTCCATCAGTGTATCTGCAATATCATGCGTTTTCAGCAAAGGTGGATGGACTGTAGAATATTGCGCTCTGCATATAATTTAATAATTACATGCTCATCTCCCTCGATTGACTCAAAAAATTCACCATCTTTTTCAATAATTGTTCCTTGGATAGTTTTTGTTCTTCCAAATCCAAATATAAAGGCATTGTAAGGATCCATTGTAATCGATATGAGTGATTCATTCAACTTTGCGATGCCGAATTGTTATTTATGGGGTTGATAGATGACACGGAAGTCTTTGTGATTGATGATTGTTTTTGGAAATTAATACGCAGCACCCGTATATCCAGGGACTGAGGCATTCGTTTGTTCCTGCACATAGGCAAATAATCATTAGTGGTAATATAAGTTTGTCAGTACGTTGGTCTTCACTTTTTTTGCAGATTTGAATATGTTCTCATTTACTGATTGTCTCGATTGCATTAAAAAAGGATATCTCGACTAGACTTACTTCCCATTGATCATTCGGAACATCCAAGTTGATATTGTTAGCCAGCTGTGTGGTATAGTGAGATTGGGTGTTGTTTGAAAGGCTTGTTTTATCCTCATGCCATTTGCTCGGGAGTACAATGTAAATGCCATCACTCTGTTTAATATGAGACATCCTTTACACGAGTTCGTTGAGCAACTGGGTTTCTCTCGATTACAACCTCTCCAGCGAACAAAACTTGTTTATGCACAACACTACGCATGTTTGAATAACCTTATCGATGCGATAGGTTTCATCACATGCACTGACTCTCTGCATCTCCGGTTCATAAAAGCTACCCTCCACTATACTGCCAGACAGAGAACGAATGTATAGGTGACAGGATTATAATTTGGTATTGACAGCATGAACCAGAAATTCTTCCTAACTCCAGTTGGGTGCATAGCCCTTTTCACAGGTAGTTTTTTGTCTGGAAATCCGTACTCGCTCACCGAATTTAACTTTGGTTTCTGTTTGGTAGGCTTTTCTCCATATAAGTGTAACTAGACATTTGTCTCATTATCAGGAGTTACTTGATTTGGTGCACAGCTAATTATACGATAATGACTGTTATTATAAGAGGTGAATAGTTTAGGAAGAAGTTCCAATCACTTGTATGTATGTACGCCGTTTAATAAAAGCGCGCCACATTTTCGACTTCAAGGTACGATTAAATCTCTCGACATGGTCTCCTTATGTGCAGATTTCATACTAAATAACTCTACTCCATGAGTTTCATTGAGATACATATGCACTAGTCGGTTTTCAAACTCGAGACCCTGATCAGTCTGTATCAAATGAGGTACCCATCTACCGCTTGAGGCGAATAACTTTTTAAAGACAAACACAAGTGTCGATGCTCCCTTATCTTTGAGCGGTATTGCCCAAGCATAACGAGAAAAGCAATCAATTATGTCAGTGGGTAGCGATAACCCTTGTTCACTTATGAGAATACCTGCATCTCCAATAAGTCTGCCTGCCACTGCTGTCAATTTTTCTCCCCATATAACGCATTGTGTTAAAATTTTCGTCTCGCTGTTTTTTGAAGAGTGTATGCGCCCACTAACTCTTTAACCAATTCATTACTTCTTTATTAACTCGGCAGCTTGCTTGCTATTACTAGCGCCTCTATACTTTCGTAATCTTGAGCTTGGAAGCTTTGGCAAGTTTGCATAGAAAATGTCCAGACTCATTAATACTAGCAATTTTTATGTAGTTTGAAGAGGGGGCATCATCTACTTTTGTTTATAGACCAGTGCAATAGACGACTTTTGTAAAACATATAGACGCCGCGGTATCTCACTCGGCAGAATACAGGTACAAACACGTAGCTCCTCGGTGGTATTTTTATGGAGGTCCAGAAATGGGTAAAAATGTGGGCGCATGTTTACGGCATCCTTAAAAGCACCAGTGAGTGTAATCCTTATAATGCACTCTTTTACCCAGGGTGTATTTGTCTAGAGAGGCATTCAATCTGACTGGCGTCTCTTGGTGATTTGAAGAGCAAGACATACTCGCTATTGAGTTAGCGAGTACGGTTCTCTTTACCGTCACTGTATAAATTTTAAGTAATTTAAACCAGGGTACAATTTTGGTAAACAGGTTACTGACTACCTAGAAATTTTGTGCCTCCATCATCAAATAATTCAATATTATTATGTCATTAGGCTGTACCATGTCAAATAAGTCAGGCAGCTTCGCTTCATATACTCGCAGATTGTCAAGTTTTATAGAAGGCTCATACTGACTCCTACTAAACCAATGTATTGTATTGGGAGAGATATCGAAAAACAACATTTCTATGCTTAACTAATTTCTCAACAATGTTGACTTGACTACCTGACTCGGGCATACAACCAACATTGCAGAACGATGTTTTAGTTGAGTATGAAACATGATGTGTTAACCAGTGGTGCCCGGGTGTACAGATTAAAAAGTTTTCTGTTAGAACCGGCTATGTAAATCTTGAGTAATTATATTCCTACATACTTTTCAATGAAAATTCAAATTCTCGTTTCTTATTAATTATTTTTTTGTGTAAATAAGTCGGATTTTTAAATAAACGCAGACTAGTTGAATAACAGACACATTTATATTGCTTCCGTGCGCGCATAGCTATAAGTTCAAAAACATTTAAGATTTCTGAATCTGTCATTAACTATTATAATAAGAGACTAATACAATTAAGAGAAACTTTTAAAATAAATAATGTACTACAATTTACTATTTTAATAAATTCATTTATGCAATCATTTTGTGATTGTTAGTACCTAGGTACCTAATTCGTTGGTGTCTATGCAAAAGAATAGTCCGATTTCATAATGCAATTTCTAGCTTTGAAGTTTGCATAATTATATTGTGAAATATTGTTTTGTCAAAATACCTAACATTCTTTCATTATAATTTTTGACAACTTTTTACATCATTAAATATATGTTTATTATGACTATACAAATTATATATATTAATTTCAGTTTACATTCAACGTTTTTATTTGTATAATAAATTCTATATACTTATATAAAAGTGAATTCACAAGCATAATACATAAACCCTACTTCAAAATATATGCGAAACATGCATAGCCGAAATGATTTCCAGATAGTTTTTAGTATACCGAGTTCTAGTAACAGTTATACTGGAATTATACAGTTATCCAACAATCGGACAGCTCATTATTAGCAATTATATCGCATGGAACGCGGTTGCAGCTTTCTAGCCCGATAACGACAGTATATTCTAAATGATATGCAAACATCAATCTTGTTACAAAACTAGATGTATGAAATTGTTGTCCGGATGGTCAATATATTATGCAACTGTAGAATGAGACCAAGCATACACTGATTAGCAGCAATGAAAGCCTCTAATTTATACCCCGGAGTATTGAGTCTATATTATACTCATAAAATAAGAGTTTAGCCCACTAAATATATAGAAATATAGGCACTACTACAGCTATACATATACCTATGCTGTATATAATGTATAACTGTATTTTCTCAATAATTTATTTTGTTATAATAAATACATAACTAAGAAAATAATTATTGAATATCTTTGTCATAATATGTATTCCCAAAAAGCTGCATTTATATATTTGTACTATAATATGCTAGTTCTATAATAATGATTGTATTATCCACAAAAATGTTTCTAATATGTGTGTACGATAAAATAAATATTATACACAAAGCAACAAATTGCATATGTATCTATATAGAACGTAATATCAGTTGAATATCCAAGATAAAACTAAAATAAATAAATTGTCTGCAATACGAAAGCATTCTCCAAGGCAGTAGTTTGACTAATGACCATGTATAAGCTTAGTGTGAACCAGTGTTTCGTCTCACCTAAATCTACATCCTTATTGGTACAGTTTACCAAATGCTGCCACAGATCATCTGACAGAAAAAGATCAATGCAGTTAAGCTAAGTTTGAAAATCATCTTCGAATGTATAAATCTGGAGACAATCCAAGAGCACAAAAAACTTCGGCTGCAGATGGGGCTTTTGATTATAATGGTCAAAAACGTCCTCCCAAACCATAGCATCAGCCGAGGAATATGAAGAACTACTAGAAGAATTACTTGAACTGCTAGACAAACTACCAGACGAACCATCCGAGGAAGATAAGGAAGAACTAAACATGACTAAAAAATAATTTGAATAAAAACAGTTATCAAACATGTAAGAAATAATATACTATGATCAAGATAATACGAAATTCGGGATTACTAAGTACGTAAATACTAGGACTAAATAATGTAAAATAGAAATAGAAATGCCGTCAAAATACTAATAAATATAGGAAACCAAAATAAGTACGGTTCCAACTATTAAAAAGAATAAATACAAATATACAAGAATAAACTCAGTAACGTAATAAAGATGCTAATGAATACAGAAATACTATTAAATACTGAAAAATACTACAAGAAATACTATCAAGTTATTACTAAATTTAGCAATACAAAATACGAACTATTCTAAATAAATACAACCAAAATACAATACAATAATAGACTCGCGAAATAAAAATACAAAGAAATACCATCAAATTCAGGAATCTAAGATCTAAGAATAAATGCAAGATAAAACCAAGAATTAGACTAAACTAACAAGATAAAAATGATCGAAAAATCACAGACACGAGTACGAGTCACAATTACAGAAATCTACTCCAAAAATTACACAATTATGCAGTATAAAATGAACGCTATTTTTCATTTGACGCGTACCTATCGTATTTTACGTGATTTCAACCAATTACAATAGAGTATTTTTGAAAATTCCTCTCATGTTCCTCCCAGCACCGGGAAATATTCCCAAATTTTCTTATAACTAGAACCGAGTTAGATAAACGTGTATTTATTGATTTAACTTGTGGTTATTTTTAGAACTCTATAAAAGCAATGAAATTGCTATAGCAAGCCAGTCTTGCAACCACGGGCATAACTGGTTAAAACATTTAAATATTTCAAAAATATTGATTATACCGATCATAATTATTATTGATTTATAAGCACTAAGGGAGAGCAGAACATACATTCCAATGAGTGGTGCTGCTAAAGCCTTTGAATCAGAATCGAGAAACAGGACCAATTTTCTCGTCTGGTCCATCGAGAGGAACCTGGAAGAAACACATGAAAACAAAGGTGTTGAAGAGGGGAGATACGTCGATTCTGCAAGCAAGGAGTAAGCTGGAGAAGCACTCACCCGAATCTGAACTCGCTGGACTCTTGTGTCTCGAGAGGATCCGAGTGAATCCTGGTGGCGAGACTTTTGGCGAGCGCGGTGGGCACGATGGGCAACTGCAGGACCGGAGAAGCTGTGAGGGCAGTACTGGGGAGAAGGGCGTCCACTTCCAGCCAGACCAGAGCTCCCCCTGCCCCACCTGTGGTGGACTTGGTGCCGGCGAAAGCGCGGAGGTTCAGAAAATTGGCCAAGTCCAGTTCCTCCAGGCGGGCCACTGCACTATTCAGACACTGCAGATGATAGCGTAGCATAGCAGTCGGTACACAGCAGAAATCCAGATTGTAACTAAAATGTAATTAAACTTACCTTCATCGATGCAATACACAATTCCTGAGTGAGCTTCGAATCCGGATTACTTTTGAAAATCTAAAAAACCAGACAAGACAATACTTCTTTTTTAAGAAGACGTTAATTCTTTATATAGCTGTGTAATGAACAAGTCAAACTGTCGCTTACCTTAAATGGAATGATAATTTCGCCATAACAGTGATGATAATTGGCCGAAAACCTTTCAATATCCGCCTCAATTCGTTCCACTGATATCACAAAGCGGTGCTTATCTACAAATTAGAATGAAAAAGAACGAACGGATAAACACTATTGGTCACAAATATAAGTCAGCCTTCGAATGACGTTATCGAACCGACTACTCACTTCCGGTGAGGCTTTGTCCAATAAGAAGATAGTCCAAGATAGGACTCTTGTTCTGATTACTCAATTTGGCAGCCAAACTAATCACCTGCTGACTCACTGATATTTCCACTTCCCTGAAGAAAGCAGAAAAAATAAACAAGCAAATCATAAGAAGTGGGAAGATACCCAGAATGCAGGCTGGAGGGTACATGTCATTAAGTTGTTGACTTAGGGAGGGAGAAGCCTACCTCTGATAAGTTAAATGCAAAGAGACTGACGGTCCCTTTGTAGTGTGGTCCCAAAGAGCGCATCTTGAACTGGGAAATCGGTAGGCTTTCCTAGATAAAACCAACAAGTAGTCATTACAAACAGCTCCCCGGGAATCATTCAAAATGTATTTCAGAAACACTCAACGAGATAACATGTTACTTACCCACTGTCATCTGCTGACATTATGCATAAGAGTTATGGGTTAACTGAAACAAAACATGGAAAAAAGGGTTGTTTAGATATATGATATAAACGTCCAATATAGTTGAGAGGATCGGCTGTATTAAATACATGATGAATTTGGAAATCATCTTCACTAGAACATAGTCAGTTTATCAACCATTGAATTGGGTCATTTTAATTTTAAAAATTCCATTCATTTAGTACACCTATTTGCATATATTAATATTGGTTTTTATTCTTTATAATTATTATATGACAGACTTATCAATATTGTGACTTACATTACGAAACCACAAGTAAGATAAGATCATATTTATATTTGAATATATATTAATTCATTGATATTCTATTTTACAGATGTACATATATTCTTTTATGGAATAATTTACAAATTTTATCCTAAAATCAATGGTGACAACATGTTTCCTTATAATGAAGCTGAAATTATTATATTAGATATTTTTTGTCACAAGTTATGCATTAGATTAGGTAGGATATCTCTAAACTGATGCATAATATTATAGGGATTCATCTACAATGCCAGGTGGTCTAAAGATAATAACAGTGTGATATTGGTAATATATTCCTAATAATGAGTCCACAATAACTTTGATATAAGTTATGCTTTAACTGTACTGTCCCATATTAATATTATTTATTTGCCTTTGATAGCAGTGATGCCATGAATATAGCTTAGTGGATCTATATGTTCTTATTTATTTATTTACAAACTAGCAATTATATTAATATTTAAAGTTTTAGAATATACTGATAAATATTTGGCATAAAATTACCATGGAATGGCTAGCTGCTTCTTGAAGAACAGTATATCAATCTTTTATGAATATAAACAAACTTCAATGTTTTATCATTTATTTGATTTATGACCGCCCACTATTATACCATCTTTAATATTTCTAACAATTTCTATTAATACTAATTTACATGCATGCAAATATTTTCAATTTTAGATACTGTATAGATTACAGTAAAGATCTTTGGTGATCTAATACAGATCGAGTGTTTCCAAAAGCTATAGTAAAGTTTACAAATCAAGGTATATTAAGTAATTATGTAAAATTAATGAAGTAAAACAGTAAACAATAATTAATCACAGGTCAAGCTATTAATAATATTAAGTAAGTGCAATCTATACTGCCACATAGATAATAATAATTAACCTTTTATTGCTATATATAGTTAATTAAATGTTCTGTTAACTGGTTACAGACTAAAGATATAAACCATTAAATAAAATATTGGCATTTTTATTAACTTTAATGTCTTTCTGGATAACTAGTAAAATATACATATGCCTCCTATAAAACTGGTGCAGGCACCATACTTATATAATAGGAAATAAATAGTGCAAGATAGGCATTTTCCAAATAAGTTTAGGAAAAAGTATTAAGTATTATAGAAAACTATTTGTCAAATGAAAACAGTAAATTTCAAACTTTTTCATCTAATGATTTTATCTTGAAAACATGCAGACCTTAAAGAGTGACTCAATAGTGGACCTTTTGACAACTTCCATGACTAAAGACAAGTTAGTGACATAATATATAATTTTTTAAATGAAATGTCTTTAACAGTGAAACAAATAGATGTCCAAAAATTTGGTCATGTGTAGAACATTGAAACAATCTTTTTATAAAAAATAAACTAAAAACATTAAGTTAAAAAATATATATTGCAGCTATAATTAGATATGCTATGCAAGTTATTTCCTAATATGGGAATATTAAAACATATATATCAATAATATTATAGATAGTATATTATAGGAAAATTGGGAGAGCCTTGATGGGTGTTGGGCTCAACTGGCCAGTGAATATAAAAATAGCCATATTCTATGCTTGTTCTAAAATCTGGAGGTTGGTCTGTGCGAGCCATGGCTGCCACATGGGGGCTGAATAGCCCATACTGCTCCTGATGGTGGCATGAAAGATAGTGAGCATTGTCATTGAGCTTATTCTGCATTCCAGAGTTTTGGGAACTAGAATGCAAACATGTTGCAGTTTCTGCTAGCTTTAGCTGCAACCTTCTTGACTTGCTGTAAAAGCATTATATAAATAATATAATAATTAATATATATGGAGCTATATTACTGAACCACATAGCCAATAAATCAATAAATATTCAATTAAAAAACCCAACAAAGTCTTGTTTGATAAAAATTAACTACTTTCAAGATAAAAGAACATTAAATGGAGTTTAATTATTTTCTTTTTAACATTCTTTTAGTGTAATATATATTAAACTTGAATCAAATTTATTGCTAAAAAAGTTTATTACTGTTACATAGTTTTAGATTGGATTGCATGACTGGACACTTTCTTGAATGGTGCCAGCAATATACCTTTTTATCCCATAAAATTGCTTCAATATTGACAAATCTTCAATCTAATTGCCATTGTAAAGTTGTTTTTTACAATCTGATTACATTAAAAATTAGCCCATCCTATGCATATCCCAGGAAATGATTGATAGCTGCATTATTATTGTAAGTATTTCTATTAAAGAGCAATTGACTAGGACAATGAACAATTTTCCAATATCACTCATCTTTTAACATATAATCTTTTTTCTAACCACCTGCTTGTTAATTGTTTTTCAATTGAAATTACTTTATTATGAGATGACATGTATTGTGTTTTAAGAAGTATTTCCTGAAAATAGTTTGTGTTTTTTTGTATTTACATTTTGTAACTATTGTTTTATTAAAATTGTACTATTTGATTTAAAATTAAAGACAACAAAATTTAATTTTCATATTTTTCATTTACTTAAATTGATATAACTATTTAAATTTTATATATATCAAAAGTGTTGCTAGAAAGTAATATTTTACATAAAAAAGAAAGTTTTAATTTTAAACCATAAAATAAATATTTTATGAAATCGTTTTTGCTGATATTAATGAGCTTTATAAAAAAAATGAATATAAGACTTCTATTTCAATAAGTGGTATAATTAAATGTTAAAGTTATTATATTTTGCTAAATTACAAATAGTTTGACTAGCTGTAATCTTAATTGGATCAATCTAATCATATTTAGATTGATATAGTGACTGACCTGAGACTTCACACCCACAAACACTTCTTTCATCAATCTGTCAACCATAATTCAAAAATAGCTATTGTCAATCTAGTCTAATTGCTATTGCAAAGTGACCTAGTAAATTTGTAATTATATTATAATTGAAATATTAGTCTAACAGTCAAATTTCAATTATACACATATATAATTACAGATTCACTTTATGCCTATTTATCTTATATATTCTATTTTTACTACAAAAATAGGGCTTGCAATTGAATAGTAGCATAATTAAAAATTTTAGATGATATATACATATATCATGTAGTAAATGTTTGGAACCATTTTGCAATTATTTAAAAAATTGCATTAAAATAAATAACTTTAATAAACAAACAAAACTAGTCAAAAGGGATAAATACAACAATAAAATACTAAATACCACAATAAAATACTAATAAATATCACTATTTAAACAAATGAGTAAATACAGCCTTTAAAACAATATAATATTTTGCACCAAATGTCATAAACTGATATCATTACATCAATAAAACATGATTTTTGACCTATATTGTTTGATAGATATAAGCAATCATATATCTAGATAAGGATCTGAATCAAAAACTGTTGGACTTTTCTGTTCTGGACTATTTATTTGTAGATATCAATTCAATATCTGAATATAATATATACAAAAAAACATTATCATTATTATATGAAGTAGAATAAAATGTATAACTATAAAAATAAACTAAAGTCAATTAAACAATTATCAAATGAGTTAACATTTTTGGAATAACAAATATTCTATAGATGATATTTTTACAATTCTCTGGCAATAGTAATGGGACCAAGTCAGGCAAGGAATGTAAGTCTCTCTTCACTAAAATAGTAAATACTATCATGTTAGTTGTCATGAAAAATTAGATAGTTATAGGATACAAATTCAATGTAGTATTCATCTGATTGTATGTCTATGTCTATAACTACTTATAAGCCATCTTTTAACAAATCCAGAAGCTGCTAGATTTGTCAGCAAATGAAATGGCTGCTATATTCATGAATATTCTGACTAATAAAATACTGCAGCTGGATTCTGTAATGAATTGAGCAGCAACATGTAATGGGTTTATTTGAAAGACCTATGGATATTAGTATTTATAATTAAGTACTGATGTAAACAATGTTGGTATAATATAATAGCTATTTTACATAATATATAGCCATATAGATCAATATCTATAGATATTGATTGTATTCTATTTGCAATATAATTTATAAATTGGTGACTATCTTTATTATGTTTTAATATGCCAGAATTATTAACAAATCCAGCAGCTATACTTATAGTATATGTACCTATGTCTATAATCATAGCATGATCTATTAGATGATGCAGCAGCATCATCAAGCCAAGAACAAGAGTGTCAGCAATTAGCTTGAGAGATGTTAACAGCTTTAGTCATTAAATGCTAAGGAGAATAGGTCCATTTTGATGGCTAATATATCAGATAGAAATTGAATGCATTAAAAAGCATTTTTTTATCAGCATAATTACCAAGCACTAAGGAGCAGAATGCACCTAAGATGAACTTTTGAAAAGGTTTTTAGGTAGTTTTTTTTAAAAGGGATCAATTTTTATGAAATTGTTTCTTCTTTTTCTTCTTTTTGTAAGCCTTGTTAATTGATATTAATGTTTTATCAGAAAATATATTTTCTGTATAAAATTGATATTTTCAGAACAATCATTAGAATTATTATCAATAAATGCAGTAAAACAGTCTCACCTAATAATATGTAATGAAATAAAAACAAAGATTTAAAGTGAAAATAAAACTTGTTAGACAGAAAATCAAATAAGATTAAACCAAAATGTAACTACAAATTTTTAAGCAAAGCAAACAATTTTGATATAGAATGATATATGTTGAATTTAATTTTGATAAAAATGTTCCATTTCCATATTGAAACATGTAAACTAAAATCTCTAAAATTTTGCATAACTCATAATATTCAGAAAAATATAATTAGTTTGGAAATTATAATCATATTATAATTAATGATAATAATTATTATTATTTTTGTTACATCTATGAAATTATATTAATATAAGAAGTAATAATAAAATAAAAGCCAAGAACCATGCTCCTCAAAAGAAAAAACATGGAAATTATATTGATGATATAAAGTAGTCATTAAAAAAAATTATATAAAAAGGATGCCAAGACTTTAAAAACAAAAAGTTAAAATGAAAAAACATGGTACCAAGATATAATTGTTACAATACTTACTGTTTAAAATACAATCTATAGATCAACAAGGAACATAGGTATACATTACAGGTTTACATTACATAGGTTTACATTACAATATAAAAATATTAATAAAAATTCAAATTTACTTTTGGTAATGGTTCATTTTTATAAAAAGTAATAAAAGTGACATTAATATAAAAATTGTTGTTTTAGGCAAGCCAATTATATAACATAGTAAACATAATATAATTTACATCATTGCCAAAAATTGTTCATAATTTTGTTATAAAATTTACAGTTTAGATGTATACCTATATTTTATATTGATCAATATACATTTATGTATTTTAAACAGTAAGTATTATAACAATTAAATCTTAGTGCTATGTTTATATGAGTTTCATCAATGGCTGTACTATGTATGATCAATATCATTTAAATTATTTGTTTTTTAAATCTTGGCATCCTTTTTTTATTGATTTCTTTAATGGTTGTACTTAATATCATCAATATAATTTTGGATTTTTTTCTTTTGAGGAGCTTGGTTCTTGGCTTTTATTTTTGCAATGCAGTTGTTTTTGTTTTATTTAGATATATACCTACATTCATAATACCTACTTACTGTCTATAGTCTTAACTTTAATAAATCAAATAGTAATAATAAAGTCTAGTAGTAGTAGTAGCATGCTAGATTGTCATGAGAAATAGTTGCTGATAGATTGTTAATGAAAGCTATATTTGTTTGAACAGTCATAAGACTAAGATCTGAAATGTGCTTTGTAATTCTAGTCAATAATTTTGTCAATTATACCATGGGTATGGCCAATACTTACTATAATAGTATTACTATTGGCAATAATATTGCCATTGAAGACCTGCCAACTAAATGACATAGAAAAGCGGGACAGTATCCCCACTGCAAGACAATAGCTGAGCCTAGAGGTGCGCATAGCACAAAAATGTTGACATTTTGCATATGGAAATGTATCTAAAATCAATTACATCTACTCTCTCAGATAATTTTTTAAGTATTCTGTACACCTTTCATTACTAAATAATTTAAAGCTCATTAATTTCCAATACTGTATATTTTAATGTATTTTATTAAATGTAAGAATAACAAAAAAAGCCAATAATAATATGAATAATTATTATTAATATTAGCATAAAATGATTAGAGAGATGACAATTAAAATTAGACATAATGGTGGTAAGATAGATGCTCTGGAATAAAAAAAGCTTTATAACTTATCTAGGTTTAAATTTATAAAATTTACAAAACGATTATGAAACCAATTATATAGGCAACAAATTTAGATGATTCCATATATTTAAACAAAATTTACTGCAAGGTTAGTAAACATAAATTGGAAAATTTGTTGGCATGTTAGACTGCCTAGTCTCTGCCTCATTTGTTAGGCATATACAATTGTTTTTAAATGAAACATAACTACAAGATTAACAAAAACTACTGTTATTGACAAAATGTTAAAATTTTTTTTTTAAATAATATGTCAGGGTTCCCGCGCTTTTTGAGCAATGGTTTTCAAGGACTTTTCAAGGATTTTCAAGGTCCAAAAAACAAAAAATCAAGGATGAATAAAATTAAAAACATTCGTTCAAATTTTTATTATTATTATATTATCTAAATTTTCAAC
>JAYRBW010005709.1:0-13666 GCA_036023295.1 Invenusta paracnida | reverse complement strand
GTTTTCTTACTTCAAATATATTAAAAACATATATTAATAAAAGCTACTGCAAAATTCAGTCAATTTATAAGGATGTAAGTATAATAACATTCAACTTTAAGACAACTTATGCAATATCCCATATTATGTACATATTAAGTATTGCAATTATAAGTACACATATTATTAACATATTAAGTATTGCAATTATAAGTACACATAATATGTACATATTAAGTGTTGCAATTATAAGTACACATATCATGTACTTATAATTTATTTTAAGTATTGTAAGTCATTATAGTTAATGTTAAGTATTATTAGTCAATTATAATTAATAGTAAGTATTGTAAGTCAATTATTATTAATTGTAAGTATTGTATGTACTTAAAGTCACTAAAATGTATGGTAAGTTCCGATTCACTGGGTATGCGCCCGTGATGGTAGAGACATGTATAGGAGTAGCAATTATAAAGATGAAGAAATTAAAAAAAGGAAAGTCTTTAGATATGTTCGAACAAAAAATGAAAATACGGTAAAAAGCACTCGTAGAATTGTCAATGTTGTTGAGTGTTAATCTACGTATAGAAAGTGGATAAGGTGATGAAAAAAAAGAACAATATTAGGAAAATGGATTACGCTAGAGGATATAGGGAAGGAATAGGGATGTATAAAACGTATAATAGGCATGTAAATAGTAATCATACATATAGAACAATTGTTTTGTTTTAATACACCGGCAATTTTGTCGGTAAACAATGAAGTTTCGTTTCCTGCCAATGGCGGTGTCCAAAATGGCTGAATAACGAACAATAAATAAGTAGCGGTCACAATGTAGGACCTACACAAAAATGAAAAACACCAAGCAATAGGTTTTGGCCAGGGGCACGTGCCTATTGCAAGGAAAATAGAAAATTCAATAAACAAAATGATAAAAATAGAAAAAAATAGTATGCAGTCTTGCAGACGCTCAAAAATAATGATATACAAGAATTAAAATGTAGACGAGTATTACATTTTGAAAAGGGGAAGAAGAGAGGAAGAGATGGTTACATAGAGTCAGTTAGTATAGCTAGCAGTGAGTAAAATACATATTAAACGATTAGGAAAATACGTAAGTAGTAGTAAACGGCTCACTCTGCCAAAGCGCTTGTGCTGGAGATCTGTTGATGGGATTGGGTGGGAGTACTGTCCGGAGAAGGAGCACTCCGTCAGCCTGAAGTTGAGTGCCAATTTATGTAACGTTTAGCCGAGAAAAGGTTCTCTGATTAATAGCACTATTGAAGGATTAGTTTTCAGAGCGTCGACAGACAAGATGGCTACAATGTCGATCGAAATTATGGCTGGTTTTGGATTTCCTGCTTCTTCAGCGGGAACCTTTTGAGGGCTCTGATTGGCTGGAGGTGGTCTAGCCTTAGCTACCAATCTTAGTGTGGATTATTTGGGGCTCACTCTACTGAACGTTACAATAAGCTTTCGGATAGGTGAATGGAATTGAACTGCATACATAATCGATAATAATTGATAATAATACATACTCTTTTGTGTAATTACTCTATGGTTATGGCACCATATATAATGTATACTTTCTAATTTCTTTAAATAACTTATTTGATCAATTTTTCGGAAAGAAACACTACACAAATAAAAGTAATCAAAAACTAAGTCAATTAATTAATGCATACTACATATAATTCGCTATATTCAGAAGAGAGATTTATGCTATAATAACTGATAAATTTATATTAAAGATGTGTATTTTATCAAATATATTCACGAACTTACCCGTTTGTTTTTAATGGAATAAATTTGAAATAATTGTGAATATCTTCAAAAATATATAAAAATAAGAACAAATTCATAAACTATAAAGCACTCATTGATAAAACTCAATGATACGTCACAAAGTTCTAGGCAAAAAATTAGAACAAAGGTGTATGAATTCATACAGATATGACGGGGTCCTGTCGAAATCCCCCACCGTAAAAAAATATTAAAAACAGCTTCAGTAAAATGACGACATGGTAAATTTCCCCCATGGTCAAAAGATCGTCAAAATTGGCCTCGGTCAAAATCCCCTATTGTCAAATTCACCCACGGTCAAATTCCCCCGGGTCAAAATCCACCTATATATGTAATATAATTTGTGCTGAGCTTATGTTTTAAACGTATAAGAAGTAATATATACTGCTTTTCTATTGTATCTTATTTAATTAATTACATTGATTTTCCAATATATTTTACCTTACATGTCTGCTATATTTAAACATTTGTAACAATATGAAACATGTTAAGTCTTATTATTTTTAGATTTTTATTGTGGTATATTGTTTGTAATCTGTTTACCTTATAGTATCTGTTTGCTCGATATAAATTAATGGATAATAGCTCATTCAGAAAATGTTACTTTACTTTTTGATATATTTTGGATAAAAATGGTTGGATTTTTGGCTCTATAGGTTCACTCAAAGATATTAGATTAGGGACTAATATCTTTGGGTTCACTATTGGAAAAGAATCGTACTATTGGATTGTAAATCGTTATATCGTATTATATATAATCATTGGGTAATGGTTGGGTCACCAATGATCGGATAATTATTGGTTAATAATGTAACTTTTCCATTAATGAACCAGTAATGTTTATGCTAATGAACCATTAATGGTTCAATAATAAATTTTTGTTAGAGTATGCATGATTTTTGAGGTAGTCAAGCATTGTGCAACGCATATGGGAGTAGGGTCTTGGTTCTATAAGGAGGGGATGTTGATGCAGAAAGATTCTAATCGTACTACTCATTAAACATTAGAATATGTAAGACGTACATCCAGTCCACACACACATTTAAACTAAAATGTAATCTCATAGGAATTTGAAATTTAAAAAATGATTTTATCCTTTTTAATTTATGATTATTTTTGAATCACCCTATAAAAACTTAATCAACGAATCACGTCAATATCCACGAGCAGATAATCTGTTATTTTTTAACTAACGTTCTGAACATTTTATTTTTAAAAAACAAACTTAACTCATACTTCAAATGACGATTTTTCTTGAATATATACTAACATTTTAAAACAGTACTTTTCATTTATCTTATATAGCAGAAATAATTTCAGTTTGTAAAGGAAGTGTACTTTCATTATTTTTCTTTTCGAAAGAATTTATCGTATATAATATGAATTTACATAAGCCTATAAAATTATTAGTATTTCAAATGAAATAGCTTTTTAAATACAATTTTGTTGAACTGACGTAATCCAAATATCATATATTGAGCAGCCTTTTTTAAATAACTATATATACGAATATTTCCTGAAAAACGTTCAAACTATACAATATTTAACATTGTGGAAACCGAAATTCTGTGATTTTTCATTTCATTTACTTTTAGAGTTTGTCATTCCTGGGTATAAACACTTTTAACAGTAAAACCTAGATATATTGTTTTAAAAATAAAAACTTAAAATCCTATATTTATTTAACGTTTTATTTTTAATAATTTTAATCGAAATAATTTATATAATTAGCAAAGATAGTTGGCTGCTTTCAAATATCAGAAATAGTATATTTCGCACTAGGATGAATATTTCCACTATTATCCTGATATATGTAATCAAATATATATTCAAACTTGAAATAAGGTATTTTACACAAACGTGATTAAAAAATAAATAAAGGCAAGTAGCAAAATTATAACAGTATAATAATCCTTACAAACACTTTCTTGTTCAACTTGTTTACACAATAATCAATATAAATAAACGATAAAGGTCATGAACAGTTAATAAGTAATACAATATAATTCCTAAATAGGGTTATGATTATAATAGGGGTTTTTATACCACGAACGGCGAAAGTTGGCTACCATAAAACAACAAGTAGAATAAGGAATGGAACAATCAATTATCATAAATTAATTTAAATAAATTTTACATAAACACATAGGAAAAGAAGGGCATAGTGGCTTGACACCATATATTAGTTAGATAATTAGTAATCCATTTCTTACATAAGAGAAATAAAAGGGACAACCAAATACATATGTTTGTTTGGCCAATGAAAAAGTGTCAATTTTATAATATTAGTATATATTAGTAATTGATTAATTTATGAAAAATGCAAACAGTAAACTACAAAAGTATATAAAAATTGCAGGTAAGGTTGTTAATTTGGTTGACTGTTATTCATGCAGAAATAATGTGTTTATTGGTTTGCGTGGTAGAATGAGTACACATGGCATGATGAAAACCTGCTTCAATAATCAATAAGACATTAGGCGTTTTGAATTTAATTCTACATCGAGCATGAAGAATATTATTCAAAGATCATTTTAAATGCATAATCCGTGGATGAGGGAAGGAGCTAAAACAGCACCGCTAATTTAAATAGTATGTAAGACTAGTAGAGAAGGTAATGTTTCAATCATGTACAGAGGGAGACCAACAAATGTGGCCTTATGTACAAGAAAACAACACAACAGATTCAAAATGTACAAGGGTAATAATATGGGATCAAATGCTTTGGAAAATTCAACTATATATTTTAGTAAAAAAAGTGATGAGACTGTTAAATAAGTAATAAACATAATAGCAATATCATTGGAGTAAAATATAAACTGTGCATGTATGTGCTGGAAAGGAGCATCAATTAAAATACAAAACCTAAAAGAGCACCTTGACGTTTTGTTAAGTGGATTAGTTATATATGTTAGTAATAGTGTGCAAAAGGTACAAAAAGTACAAATATGACTATACTGTATGCTTGGCAAGTGTAGAAGCAATAGAATTGTTATTAACATTTGCTATTATTTTACTACACAAGCCATAGTAAGTAATAGGATTTATAAAAAGACTTGTTTTTTTGTGATATATATATACACACAATGGAAAACATTTCACACATAATAATAATAATAAGCACTGAGTTTGAAATGTTTCCCAATATAACGTTATGTGACTGCGTAAATTATCTAATTTTATCTATATTATCAATACAGTATTATGCAACATTCAATTGTTACTACTAATATTAAACAAGTTAATATAAACTGTTCATTCCATAGATCGCCATGCTATTATTGCACTGGTTCCCTTCAATCGTTGAACATTCAACAACACTGGCAGGACTATTGCTGACATCACTGTAAGCCATCGTCTCATCCAGTGAACTCCCACCGTCAAAACTACCCCCCTTCTTGGATGAGGAAGAGAGTAGGGAGGATAAGAATGATTCCGAAGTATCCGCACAGTTATCTTCGACAGGAGGGTAACGACGAATCAAAGGAGCACAGAGATGTAGCATTGAGTTTGTCGGCCGAAACGATTCATTGTTAGTTTCAAATGATTGTTGTTGTTCCGAAGAAACAGTGAACATTCGTGGGGAAGTGACATTGCCAATGCTGAGGTAACGCTGCGGAGAAGGTTGAAGTACTGTTGGGTTCTGAGAAATGGAATGCGAAGACATGTTATGAATGTTCGTGAATCGCTGAGGCGATTTTTCGAAAGTCTGACGGGCAGTGGTGTTGGTGAATGTACATCGCTGGGGTGAAGGAATGACTACATTTGAAGGATTTGTAGTTGATGTAGTGGTCATGTACACAACTTGGGAATTTGATAACGACGTTTCTACATCGTGGGAATTCTGGAGACCATAATGTTGCGATGTGTACAACGAGGGGGCATTGTGAGATTTTTCATACAATGAGTGGTCACGGTACTGATTTGTGAATTCATGATAGTTTGGATGTTCGTTTTGAGAATACTGAGTATAAGGTTGATTATTGACACCTATATCTTTTGAAAACAGATATTGACCGTTGTTGTGCATGTTATTCCCATTAAATGAAACTATGTTAGATCTGTGTTGATAATCACCGGTTTTAAACATGAGTAAATTCGAATTGGGATGACACGAAGGAGGTGGAGATGAAGGAACAATACAGTTCTCGGCACATTGCGACGCATTCGAGGGTATCAATTTCGGGTAACTTTTAAATGAAGATCCGGCTTCTCCAATAGATATAGAAGTTGATGGGATGTTATGGGGTATAGTGCTTTCTGATTGCTCGGACATGAACGTGTAGGAATTGCTGTCAGTTTGCTCAGCACCTTTGTTTATAGAGTGTTGGTCGTAGGAGGAATAGAGTTGTGAATAAGATTGAGCCAACTGTTGCTGATGATCGGTAAGTATAGATGGTGAGAGATCAGAATTGAGTAAATTACGGTAGTGATAGGGAGATGCCACCAAACTAGGACATTTACTTTTTTGTGGTGAAACTACGTGACTGTTTGTTTGCCTTGGAAGAACATTGGAAGAAAAGCTATTAGTTTGCGATGGCGACTTATGAAGTTGAGGTGGAGTAGATAATAACAGTTTTTGATAAAGCTGTTGCGGTGAGACATTATTTGTATCGGTTAGATTTTGTGGGGATGTTTCTGTCAAAATAGATTCAAACACGTTTCGACTTTGTGAGTCAGAATTGTGCGATGATGTTTCTGGTACTTGAACTTTTGCCTGTTGTTGACGGTTTATCACAGCCAGATTCATAAGATGGTTTTTGAAGCGAATATTCTCGTCCACTTTTACATGATGTTCCAATAGTGAATTTTGCTGTTGGCCATATGACGGAGGATACTGCGTAGAGGGGGAAACTAGGGAACTTCCACTGGGTAAGACTGGCGAGACTTGATCAAATGTTGACGTGAAAGAGACCTGAGATTGTTTCAAAGACGCCGACATAGGCGGAGCAGGGGGGCTGGTTCGGACGTAGATGACAGGGGATGAGGAGTCCGAAGTGACAGAGCGACAATCACCAAGTAAAGGAGGATAGAACTGGAATGGAGGATCACTCGATGATGAAGAATGTTGCTGTTGCAACCTAATTGTAGACTTGCGGACGTATTTACGTTTTATTCTCGGCGATTCTGAGGGGTTCACAGGGGTGCGTCCTTCATAGGTCTTGTTGACACTAGGAGGTTTCCAATCGCACAAATCGTGAGTCTTTTTGCGGATTGTGTATTTCCGTTTGGGCTTTTTGAGGGGAGTTCCCATATTAGAGTCGACCGTGGCCTTTGAAATGGCGCGCTCAACTTGCAGGGTTTCCCGATCAAAAAAGCCCCCCGCAATGTCAGGAGTGACGATTGTAGTAATACTTGGAAGCTGTTTTTCTTGCTGGAGTTTTGTGATCGGCAATGGCGTGGTTATGGAGAAAGGGTGCTTTCTTGGGCGACTGTATTTCTTGGCGGGGGTAGACGGCAGTGAAGTGGTAGAGAATCTCTTGGTGACATCGGGTGTTGTAGGAGCCGTTAAACTATAGGGACCACGATCTTTCCGTGGTCGTCCACGTTTTTGTTTGATAGGGGAGACCGAAGGAAGTGTGACCAGAGAGAGTTTTACAGATGGTTTATTTGTGGTGATCTTGGTGTCTAGTTGATTCCCTTCAACGGATATTTTGTCGACTGAGAGAACCTCACTTTCTGTTGTCATTTCTGTCATCAGAACGGAGGAGGAAGAAACGACAGAGTTTCCGGAGAGGTGACGCTGCGGTTCGGCCACCGGCAACTGTTCACTGAGCAAGTTGAAGGCTGGCGGAACAACTAGCGATGAGCTGGTTTCAGAACTGCCGTGAGAGCTACCGTTTTGACGATGACGCCTCTTACGTCGGGTGTCCGAGTAGATCTGATCAAAACTGCCAGGCATTTGCAGACTTCCTGTGGCTGTTCTTGTGCGCACGGAGCACTTCACGCCATCGCCGGGAATACCTCGTCTCCGCTGACGTGACTTTACAGAGAGGGAACTACTCTCACTCGTCACTGATTCTGAATACGTTGAGTCAGCAGCGTCAGTCTTCTCTTCAATTCTCTGAATCACCGCAGCCATCTTTTCATCTAATTTGATCTCCTCGTCATCTTCATCCTCGTCTTCATCTTCAACATTCTCTTCAGCTCCTAAAGAGTCTCCTACAATTTTCGCATTCGAAGGAGAGTTCTTCACAACCTTTTTCTGTAACGCAAACACGAAAAGGAATGATAATAGTTTATTTTTCTGTCAGATTATTTATGATCTATTAATTAAAATTGTAAATAGTCACTTAATTACAATTCTGTAAAACACTGCCAATAGACAATGTTGGTCATAACGGGAATTGTATAGATTGCCTAAAATAACTCAATTTATTGTAAAATTTTACTGTAAAGTATAACAAAATATATTTTTGTACATGTCCTAAATAAATTATAGTGTAACCTATAAAGAAATATGTAACCACAAAAAGCATGAAACAACAGACTAATAGAACAATAAGCTGAAGCACGAAGTTGACATGTCAACATTAGGTAATGACAAACAAATTAAAATAGTTTGTAAGAATCTTTGATGTTTTTGCGTTACAAAGCAAATTAAACGAAAAAACAAATAAATAACAAATTAAAAAAAAAGATAAAGACAAATTCATTTTCTATAAATAGTGTTAAAAATATATCTCAAATTCGTAGCCTATACACATAAAACTAACATTTGAAAACCGTATGTTTGAATTTAAGCTTTGGAGTTAACTATCTCACCATACCTTTAATATTTTCATTAATTTAAATTATTCCACCCACATAAACAAAAGTATAGGAATACTACATCTTGCCTTTTCACCTTTAGAATTAGATTCTTTGATACTAAATTAGAAAGAAATTGCACACAACCATGAATTATACTATTTTTGGTAAGATATAATACAATATGACTACAAGCATTTTAATAAAGAATCTTTTGCATAATTACTAAAAAGCATTAAAAATCTTAAAGCTTAGAATATAATAAGTATTTTATAAAACGACTATAACATAATATTGTATAATTAGCAAATTATAAACATTTCTAAAGTAAACATATACCAAAATAACGTGAATGAAATTATAAATAAATACAACCAATTTGCGATATAATGTGAGGATAAATATTGCGTTAAGTAGGTTAGAATGACCAATAAGCAACCGACTATATACCCTATTTCCCATAATATTATGTGTGCAGTTACGAACATGTTAAACTGTAAGACTACATAGATAAGCAGACTTATGAAGCGAAAATAAAGGCGCATTTCCAAATAAATACATAAAATGTATTAATAAAACATAATATTATAAACTTAAATAGTTAATGGAATTTTATACAGAGAAATTAAATAATTTTTCGATAAAATAAATCTGCGAAATATTACTATTTTTATAAGCAGTATATGATTTTTTCAATTCAATGTAATAAAAATTTAGTAAATAGTATATGTATCGTTAATTAAACTAGTTTAAAAATATTAATATATTCAATAAAATAAAGAAACCAGAAAAATAACGTGATATTTTAGAAGTATATATTATTGCACCAAAATATACATCATTTTAAAATAGTAAACGACATATTACTAATTATGAAACTAGTAGTATAGAAAAATAACATGAATAATATTTTAAATCAAAGTAAGGAACCCACCTTGCTAGAGACTGGAGTAGAAGGTAATGAACCTCTTTTAGACTTAGACTTTTCCTTTGCCTTAGATTCCCCTCCAGCACTCAAACGGGACTTGGGAGTGACACGCTTGGAGGCAACGCGGCGGTCCGTGGAGCCCACCATCCCCAGTAGGTACTTGGCTAGCTTCCATTTGGGCAGACAACGAGAAGGCATTCTACGGCTGATAATACGAGAGGCACGATCATAGCCAGAGAGCAGAGCGCCGTGCGTACATTCCTGCAATAATTCACGCCAATACTGATTATAGTTATTACGGAATTAATCATAAAATAATACTCAATACAATTTGAAAAAAAAAATACATTCTACAAGCTAGATATAGTCATTTGCATTTTGCTGCATATCAAAACTATATTAAAGCAGAAAAGTCAATATAATATTAGCAATAAATAATTGGGTTTAAATGTATCGCTCATTCATACAAAATATTATATATGTATGTAAATCAGCGTTAGAAATTATTGTGAAAAAGTTTTGGTTAAAGAATTTGGCTAAAAATGGACCATGTAAGCCATTTTTACAAATTCAATAAAATTAAAAAATATAGTCAAATTAATATTAAATGAAATACGATTACACTATTTTATACTACAATATCCAGTTCGAATATTAATAAAGTTGAAACAGAATAAATTAAAACAAGGACATTTCTGCGGATACCATAAAAATACACTTTATTGTATCGACAGAAGTGTCCTTATTTTCATTTAAACTACACTAAATCGGCCATGAATATTTATACCCCTAATTTTAAAGTTAACTCGATTTATAATGGTGTATAAATTATTTCATGAAAAATGATCAAATAAATTATATAATATAGTAAGATGGTTGTTAAAATCAATTTACTCAACTTCGTTCTCTAGCTTAGATGACATTTTACCTGGATAGAAAAAATCGTTAGTGCGTAAAATTAAGTGTACAGTTAACAATCACAATATGTAAACAGCTTATTGCATCGGTACAAGTGTCTTATTTTCTTTTAACACTCGGGGTCATCCATGGCGACACATTAAATAAGATTTGTAGATATTCTGGCGCCCGATTTAATTATTAATAGCAGAACTAGCTATTCATATAACTTATAAAACTTTCGCAAAGATTCTGGATTTTGAACATATTAATATCAAGAATGTCATTTAATATTTATTCACATCACTGCATATGAATGAACTAAAGATTATTTATATTATATTAATTATATAGTTGCATCTATTTTTGCGAGTGATTTAACTATAATAATACAAGAAATAATACCAAATTCATTATTACATCTATTAGTTAATGGTGTGGAACATTACAAAGGTAATATATCCATAAGACATTGCATAAATTAAAGTAGGCATTTGGGATAGTGCACCACTTTAAACAAATTTCTAAAATATAAGAGGTATAATAATATTCACAATGACACAAGATTCTGTTGCTTATAGAAAAACACATAATGAAGACAAACTTGGCAGTATACTGTTATACTATAAACTACTATAAGGTTAACGCACTGTTATAGTAAGTCTATGCTGAGTAAATATTTGTCTGTCTACTACATAGACTAATAAAAGAAAATATAACGCACTGCTATAGTAAGTCTATGGTCTACTGAGCCTACACATTTTAATGTAGCAGTGTTGCCTTCAGTTGTTGTTCTGTTAAAGTTACTCAACTCCGTTCAATAGCTTACCTGGATCGAAAAATCCATTGGTATGTTGCACCGTTACTAAGACGTGAACTTATTTTAATTGAATCCTGTAGAGGTCATCCATGTATTAACGGTTAAAGAACGTTAAAAAAATATGAGTTGTGTACGTTAGGGGTGCATATTATGCACCTCACTATAGAAAGAACACAATTTTAGAGTAGATAGGTATTTATTAAATTTATCATCAATGGTGAAGGCAATACTATTATATTATATATATAGGAAACCTTTTTTAGGAAAATAGTATAATAAATGATGACTATTCGCAAACAGGATAAACCTTATTATTGTAAATTATACAAACAATGTTAACAATTTCATAAAACCAGAGTTATTATATGTAGTAGCTGGATAAAATGATCAAAATACATATTAGTATTAGTATAATACATGTATATCTACAAGATATAGTCATCGCAACAGTTAGCACATCTTACCACTGCATGTTCTGAGCATATGAAGTGATGTCACTCATAGCACAATGTTCGTGATTTGCGGTCAATCTGACGTGGGCAAATGTTACATCGTCCTAGAGTACGATGTCTAACTGCAGCATTGTTTTGCTGAGCTTGATCTTTAAGCACTGCGTTTGATAGCATCTTTCACAGATTTCCAAAGGTTTGGTTTTGCTTGTCGTTGAGTCACTAAGGTCGTGCACAATTTGTACGCTAGCTCCTTTTTGAAGATATAGTGATCGTCTTCAAGTCCATTTTGAGTTTTCATCATACGATGACAAACTATAATCGACGACACATCAACTAAAGTAAAAAATAAAGAACATGACCAGCGACGAGTCTTTCCTTTTGAAGAGAATCCTCTTGCAAGTTTGTCCAAATTGTTTACGCCACTCTTTGTGGAATTGTAGAATGTAACCATGTTGGGCTTGCCATCATCTCGTGAATTTGCATTGTTTTGGGCTCCATGCATGCTTGAAAGAAGCAGCACTGGCTTTGAACCTTTTGTCCCAATATGAACAGATGGTAGATCCTTCTGAATAGAAATGTCGCAAGTCTCCACGTTGTCGATTTTCTGTGCTTTTGGCGATATCTGAAATTTCACGCCGATTATTCCGGAGCGTTCCAACCCAAGTCGTATTGTTGGTTTGAAGATTGTCTGCAAGAAGATCACTCGTGAGAAAATTGTTTCCTGTGATTTTTCGGCTTTGCTGAAGATAGTTGGAAGACAAAGACATTACATACAACAGCTGTGGCAAAAGATGCATGTTGTTGAAGAAAGTTGGGTTCAAATGTGTTTGCCCCTATATACACGACACAACGTAGTGGCATTATATTGTCGTTGTCAGTCCGCAAATACAACTTTAGGCCATATTTGCCGGGCTTCGTCGGAATGTATTGACGAAACACTAAGCATATGCAAACCCACGAATGCTTGCATTTCTGTAATCGTTGATGGTTTCCAGTTTCCACGAAAATGTCTTCTACCACATAGATTAATATAGCGTACAGTGATCTCCATGTTGTCTTCAAATAGAACCATGAATGCTTCTAGACAGTCTGCTAGACGAAAACCCCGGCGTAAGCCTTGGCGTCCCGTGAAAACATTGCGTACCGGTTGACGTCCAACTCGTGCAGCCTTCATTGACCATACTCTTCCTGTACGGGGGACAAGCTGTTTGACATCCAGACATGTTTAAACAGCCTTTAACCGTTAAATAACACGATGTTATTAGTCTTTTCATATCTACTCTTATAACGCAAGGAGAAACCACTCACCTCCCCATAAATATAACGCTTTGATTCATGACCCACCACTAAATATACTCAACTTTATTTATAAATCAAGATAAATATTTTTGTATAAATAATAATAATAATTTATATAATTTTTTTTAAACAATGGGATTTATTTTTATTTTCAAATTACAAAAATATTGTATTAATAATAGCTGTAAACTAACATTTAATTAAAAAGTTCTGTAAAAAAATAATGGCATTATTTAAATGAATTGGCATTTTTAAAACCAAAAAATTTCACACTGCTGAAATAAATTAATACTGATTAAACGGACACAGCTACAAGTGTATTAAAATGTTATTTAAAAATTCTTAAAAAATAGTAGGCGTTATTTAACATTTTGGCCAAACCACCACTCTACATTTATGACGTAGATAATATAACAAAAGCCCACCAACAAATGTAATATTTTCTAAAAAAAACACTTATTTTTATTAGACTATTTGAATTATTAAATGAAGTTAATCAGTACCCGAATCAGAGTTTCGTAGATTTTGAGAGAGACATGCATTTTTTATATAAAAAGTATAATTTGCTCATTTTTACGAAGGTGTGTAATTTAGAATGTGGTCACGTGACCACATCTTTTGGTGCACGATAGTGAATAAAGCTTACATTGCTCAATTTGTTCATTAAAAATCACAGAAAATGTGAAGGCCACCCCCCCTCCCCTCGGTCTGCAGGGCTTATACGCACCGCCACGAGAA
>JAYRBW010005698.1:0-13667 GCA_036023295.1 Invenusta paracnida | reverse complement strand
ATTATTTTCTGATACTGTTTTTTTTCTTTTGTTTTTTTGGGGTTTAACTAACTTTTGCCTGAGTCCGTGTCTCTAGATGATTTCTTCCTCTCCTCTCTTCTCATCTCCTCTCCTCTCCTCTCCTCTCCTCTCCTCTCCTCTCCTCTCCTCTCTTTTAGTGACCTCCGCCATTTTGAACGCAATTTGCAATAAAAACGCAGCAGAGGTCAAGAGGTGTCACATCTACGTAACTCTCTTTCCATCTAGCGAGTGCGCCAAGCTCATCATTCAAATGGGCATTGAAAATGTCACCTTCTTGTCTAATATATATAGTGAAAGCGCAGAAACTCGAGCGGCCCAGACGATGTTTGACTTGGCAGGGGTCGCTTATATGTTAGTTTTGCCGCATTTTAATTACTCACGTCTCTTAGTATACTGATTTAAAAATGTTTAACATAATCGTCTGTATAATTATTATTTTCATCCTAAAGACATAGAATGTTGAGCACCGAAACAATTTCAAGAGAATCCCAATTCAGGATTTCTGCTGGCATTATCAATAATTTGCAAATTCTATTGAAACCGTCATTTTTGGTAAAACTTCATGGTATAATACACTGCAACATGTTCAATGATGACCAATTGTGTAATTAAGAATCCGTGGGATCCAAACTGTGGGATAAACCTTTGTTTCACTTTATATCTATACGTGATAATGCGAACACTTATTAATACGCTAATATTTTATTAGACTATAAAGTTTCGATTATTGCTTTATTTTCCTTTCTCGATAAAAACATCGTCAATATATGAAAGAATAGCCAATCGATAATGTCATCGCATCTTGTTACCAATAGTGGCAGGAATACTTGCCAATTGTTTTTCAATGACACTAATTATATTCTCTTCTTGAACTCGCCTACATTGGGGCTACAATGTGAATTTGATATCCATATTTTAAACATATGAATATTTGATCTCGTTTGACAATTGGTATTTTGCAATCAGTATTTGAAATGATTTGAATTGTAGTTTAAGAATTACATCAGAAGCGAAACCAAAATTGACTCTAAATGCTCCCAATAATTGCAATTTGCTAATCAATTTATAACATAATTTTAGTTCAAAGAGCAATTTAAGAGTTACACTTATTTAATAGTGGAATTCAATTAAAAGTTGTAGCAATCAATTCGAACCTTTTTACAGCTTTTTTTAGAACGGTATATTTAAATACGACATTTACCTACTAATCATCAAATGTAATTGCTAGGATTTTTCGCTTTTCAGAAAATACAAACCGGATCAAAAAACAATTTCTCTTAAAATGACCGAGTGATGCAACCGCCAACAAAATCATCTAATAAACACAATATTTTGTTTCATTACACCTAGAATGATATAGTGCTGTTCCTTATTTCTCTTACTTTGGTATAAACTATTTATTTTGTTTTTATATTTATTCTTCCTATTCGTTCTTTTTAATATCTTGTCTCTTTTTCTGAACATCATTTATATTTGTGACTTTGTCTCATTTTAGATGTCCATTTATATTTTAAATCTGTGAATTGATTAAACTGCTTGTTTTATGCAGTAAGGTTTAGTTTACTTTTAAATAATGGTAATAGTGAGATGTAAGAACTACTATCAACATATACATATATAACAACTATAAGTATTTAAAGTATGCCCAGGTGAGATGATATTCTTCAGAGTAATGCAATGATTGCATGGTTGCATGAGCTCCCATTTTTTCTGACCTGTAAACTTATCATTTTAATTCTCTCTTTTATTAATTGCAAAAATAAATACCTTCTCTTTGTTTTGGCTGGATGACATCACCTTTATATTAGTTATAGTATTAATCACAGAGTAAAGAATTATGAACAGAGGGTTGACTCCCAAATATCTCGTGTATATATCTGAATAATTTAAAATATTATACTGGTAGCCGGGTCAAATTATTATGTAGATTTCATTTTTATGATTATTAAAGATGTATTAAATAGTTCTCAAAAAGCATGTTATGCACTACTTTTTGCTTTTAACTTTAGGTATAAGTAGTACAATAAAATGAAATTTTAAACACGTATTAAAATCAAAATGTTATTATATAATCCTACATCTTTTTTATATGTTAATACTTTCTATAGATACATTTAATACAGGTAAGTCCTTATTAAAGGCAAATGTGTTACTATAATATATTGTTTCATCCTAAAGTCTGCTGTCATAAAATGCTAATATTATCTTTATTATGAAGGGCGAAGCCGTCATATGACGCACTTTTAATTTTTTTTGTAATACATTTTTTTTCGCAAGTTTATTTCTTATTCTCCTCGTGATATTTATGCCTTAGGCCTTCTCTTCACGATTCTAATTATGTTTTAAATATTCCCTAAAGTAGCAGAGAAATCGATGAATATACCTACCTTATTACCTATATAACAGAGAGTGTCATATGACGATTTTGAAAAATAAGCCTGATATTGTAATTTCATTTTCATATTTTCTAAAATTATTGCTTGTTTTTATAAAATGTTGCAAAAAACATGTATTATAATGAAAAAGAGTAGTTTTTTACGTTTTCCATATTTTATTGCGTATTTTTCGTAAAATATTGTTTTTTGTTGTTGAAAAAATGGCTATTTCAAAATTTATTTAAAAAAAATCGATTTTTACATTTTATACATAGTGTTTACAACAAATATCCAAATTAGCAGAAAGAAAGCTCTAAAAATATTTTTTGAAGAAATAATTGTATTCATTCCTGTATTCATAAATCATACATACGAACTGGTCAAATACAAATTAGTTCACAATATAAAGTGGAAACATACAACATTTGGAAATAATAATAAGATACGAATGTCAAAGGTCACACAAATTCAAACCTATGCACAATTTGTGCAGATAACAGCTTGGCACTGGGCACAAACTGCTCGGTCGCACAGAGTACACAGTTTGTTTGTCCGGTTTTTGGCAGTTTGACTTTATAGCACAGGTGACTCTACGATTGAGAACCACTGGAGGATTGTCAGGACGCGGATTCTGATCACGGCCTCCATCGATGTCTCGTCGTAGTTGGTAGGAAAGTGTGAGAAGAAAATTGCAACGTGTTATTCTTGAATGTGTTGACTGCTTGAACAGGATCCAAGCATTGATGCCACAGATGTCCAGAATGTTGAAAAAACGGCCAGCGACGACATCCTGACTTCGTAGACAGCATTCTGACCATACTATCTAGCATTTCAACGCCTGCCTTGTTCTGGTTATAGAAGACGATTAATCCAGGCTTCTTCTTGCCCTCGGTTGAGCATTGGGCACCAGTGTGGTTTGTTGACAAGATGTGTATCACTTTGTTTCGTTTGGCCTGGTACCGGGTCAAATTGAGATCTCCACTTTTAAGAAACACTGAGTCATGGAGTGCAAGGCGTTATGGAGGTGGAATTTCGCGCCTGTTTGCCCGGACTGTACCGACGAGCGTTGTTCGCTTTTGCAGAAGTTGTTCGGCGAGAATCTTAGAGGCAAAAAAATTGTCCATGCATACATTGTATCCTTTATTGTGTGGTATTATATCAGGGTGGTCATGACTTGTGTAGGAAGCGAGACAACTCATTGTTCATCTCGTCCAAGATATGGCTTCATCGCAACGCACAATTTGGATTCAACCTCAGTAAAAAGCCAGAATTGTATGCCAAACTTATATATAGCTTGTTTGACATATACTGGAGGAGGCGACATCTTGCCTTAGTGGGGAAAAGTTGTTCATCCACTGTCAAGAAAGCTTTTGGCCGGTAAGCTCTTTGGGCATTCTCGATAAATCGATCCAAAATGGGTGACATCAGGCAAAACTTGTCATTCAAAAGATTGACGCGTCGATCTCTTCGGCTGTCAAAGCGAATAAACTTTTTGATATCGCAAGCCCTGTCCCGAGTCGTCGTTTTATTGAAAGTAGAGCAGTCCAATTTCTTTGACCAGAGCTCTTTGAAAGGGAAGTTGCGTTGATTGAGTAGACCTCATAGATAAAGGAGGCCGATACATTTTTCTACATCGTCATCAGTGACATCTCAGTGTGGCGAAGTGATATGAGCATATTCTATGGTGCTTTCAACGATGTGCTGGACCATCCATTTATCGAAAAGTAATCGCCACGCGTCTAAGGGGGTTTCAATTCTACTGCAACTTGTGTATAGGGCCGCTTCTTTCAGTAAAAACATTCGGCCGGTCCTGATGGCCTCTCCTGTTGCCAGCTGGTTGGATCAAATTCCACATCGTTCCATCCCTACCTTGTGGAGGCGGCACCCCTTCTCCTGCATTGAGAGGTTTGTTCATCATCAGTGGATTCATCGTCTTCTACAATTGCTTGTTCTGGTTCTTCATTATCGCTGTCATGCTGGAACTCATCACCAGAATCGTCTGTGGCTAGGTCAAGAATGCCTTGTAAGACTTGTTCAGCAGTAATTCTTCTGTTTTGAAATTATCTGGCCATTTAGAAAGCGAAGTGAAATAATTAAACATGAAATAATGAAGTGAAACATTTATGAAATGAGTTTCTTCTAACTTTGATGATTGCGCAATATATTGTGAACCTGAATATTGCGCAATGTTAATTAGTTTATATTTATTAGTTTATGCATGGACTCCAATAGTTTATGCAATATTACATACACAGCAGCTATACTTGATACTATTGCGTAATAAATTAGTCTTGATAGTCTCTGCTTCTTTATGATGATGACCCAGCAGCTATAGTTGACGTTATATATCCTAATGACGCACGCTGCAATGAATAAGCAAATTACTGATCAAATAAGTGTGAAAGTTCGCCGATATTTGAATTTATTATAATCTAATGTTTTCTGCATAAATGTACTGACATTATCTTATTTGATGAGCTATTGGGCTTATATATCATATTCTATGCAAAATTAATATTTTATCATAAAATACTTCTATATAATAATACTCCAAACATATTTGTAGAGATGTTGAAGTATAAATGTATAAAAAATGGCATAAATTAAAAGAATGCGTCATATGACGCTTCTCGTTGTTCTAGTTATACCGATTTTCTCGCCCTTCTAGTGTTAAAAATTGTTTTCTTTACAAATATCATTGTTACAACTAATTTATTATCATTGAAACCCTAAGTAGCCAAACAAGGACGATTATATCAGTCACTGCGGTACATATAGGCTGGTGCTGGGTGAAAAAGATGGCGCTCACGTGCAACAGCACAGACAACAATTTGAGAGCCGCCAAAAGAAATTATTTATCAACTGCTGACAGGCAAGATAATATCCTTTAAGTCCTAAGGTTCAGCTGAGGGCTCCACATGGGGTGAAAGCTACCTAATCATTAATCTGCATAGGGGAGATCGGGGAAAGGCGGACAACCATCACTATTTCATATTATGAATAGTTTAATGTAATTTTTTTATTAGGCTAAATTGGAATATTGATTGTTTATTTATATATTTTTTATTTGATTTGAATGTAAGAAACTTGAGTTTACGAGTAGAAAAATGTAAGTTTTGCTTACTTTGATTAATAATTGTGTATTATAATATTAGCTCGATTGGATTTGTAATGAATACTTTTTTACATTTTAATAAGTAACCGAATTTATCAAATTTATAATGCAATGCTTTAAATTTTCATTGAAATCCTTTGAGTTATATGTATATATTTTGGATTATTTGAAAATGGGGTAAAAGAAAACACCAGTGATCCGTCTTGCTCCGAATAAAATGTATGCGTATGCTAACAATAATTTAATGTTATATGTGTATCCCCTTCATTTTAGATGACTATAAACTATAAAAGAAAATCAGGCCAAAATAAATAGAGCGAAGTTTGTAGGAAAGAAGCAATTAAAGCCGTGAAGGGAAATGTAATGGCATATTTCAAGGCCATCACTTTGACATAACTTATAGAACCACGTTAAAACGTCATGTAAAATAAAGGAATACACATGTCACATGAAAAAGTAAAGTTTAAGAACTATAAGTTTAACCCAATCCATCGTGTTATTTTGTTAGTTCTTGATCCATCCTCTTACCAACCTTCCTTTTACTTCCTTTAAAAAATATGTTTGATGATCCGTCTTGCACCAATCTCCCCTAGTTTTAAGATGATTTAAATGAAGTATTTCAAAATATTGTGCATTAGAGTAATTTATAGTGTTACCATAACCAGGTGCGTAATTGTTCAATGAGCACGGTGATATGATCAAAAAATATATTCATTTTTTTAAATTGATAAATTAATACACAAACATAAAATTTGTTGCTATATGTTATAATAGGATAAATACCGAATGCATTATTTCCGACAAACTATTTAAATATTTATATTACAAAGATCATTACATACTTAATATACATACATATAATAACTATATACATATATAGGCTACATCGAAATTAATGCGCGTTTGTGACATAACATATCTTTATTATGAAAACAAGACATAATAAATGAGATAATGAGATAAAATATAATATAGAATTTTCCAAATTCTACAGAGGAATGAAAATGTAGATTCTGAGAAATATATCCAGTTTCTGAGAGATTTGATAGAATTCCATCGCAGGCATCAAAATCTGATTTTACCGAAAAACATGAGGTTGCAACATGATAACGCCAGGCCTCATGCCTCACATGCTACTACAGCCTTCATTCATGACCAAAACATCAGACTATTGTATCAGCCTTTATACTCGCCAAATGTCAACCTCTGCGACTCATATATATTTCCAAGACTGCAGTATAGTAGCGCTTAGAACAAATTTTGAGTCATGTGAAGAAATTCAGCAGTTACTAGCAGATACTTTGCCTACATTTACCGCTCTGCAAATGGAGACAGCACTTCAGACGAACTTGCATAAAATGAAAAAAATCATTGACGCACAAGGTGTCTATGTACACTGACAATGTTTACTTATAACAGTCTGTTATTCTGTGTATTATCTCATTTATTATGTCTTGTTTTCATAATAAAGATTTGTTATGTCACTAACACGCATTAATTTCGGTGTAGCCTATATATATATTTATGTAGGTATATTCTTATTTTTGTACATATAAAAAGCCGTAACAATTTCCATTATTAAATTTCTTTTTTTTAATATAAAATTCAGTAAATCAATCAATGAATATGAACTGTTGATTTATACACTGTTTTATTCATAGATATATATCTACTCCAGGTGGTTGGATCCTCCAGGGAGTCTTCCACCGTCTTTCGGAATACGGTCAAATTTAAAAAAAAAATTTTTGATCATTTTCATATTTTTGATATTATTTGGTAAATTGAGAGGTTTATATGTTAAAAAACACGATTATTATACTGTAAGCCAAATGAAAATATGAATAATACTAAAATATGAAAATATTTGGAAAAAACTTTAAAATATCACTAATTATCAAATTTTCTATTTTGATTACGTATGTCAAAACAGATTAAAAATATAATTGCATAAAAATACTTGTTTTAATTTTTAATAAAATTAATTATCGTGAGTATTATTTAAAATTGTTCTCTACACGTATCTTTCATTATATCGTATCTATCTCTAAAAATAAAGGCTGGGCCTCAAGAAGATAACAAGATTTTATCAATTTGTTTGTAATAAAAATGCCCTATAAAATGAAAATAAACGCTCAACGACACTATTCGATTTTGATATTGCAAAACGTCCAACATTGGGGCAGGACCGACTTAATAGACTTGCACTTCTACATGTACATTATTCTATGAACATTTATTTGATGAAATTGACGATATTTTTACACAATGACACGATCGTGTTTACGAAATTTTTACAATATATCTTGTCTTATAAACATGCGCACATACATACATCAATATAATATGTACCTATATAATTTGTTTACAACTATATCATTTATTAATAATCTTTCAAATAAATTTATAAAAAATTATATTTATAATTTCTTGTTCTGATTAAACTGTACACTATATAGGTTAAAACTCTTAATTTAGTATTATAATATATATGTATACATGTTATAATTTTAAATGATAATATATTTTAAATAATAACAAACAAAATATGATTTTAAATGCCTTTAGATGAAATCTTTGCTATAAAAAATTAAAATTTACAGTTCTACGAACTGATGTAGAGACTCAGCTTGCCGCCTCGTCATGAAAACCCAGGATATAAGTTGTGCTTTTATTCTATTTTGGAAGACGGTTAGCTAAGCAGGCTGGATCCGCCCCTGTCCTCTCTAACTGCAATTTTAAAGTCATTTAAACAGTTTATAATATCTATGGTTTTTTATGACTATACCATTACAACAGAAATTTGAATTTTGAATTATTTAATTACATACGCGGCAGAACAGGCGAGGCCAGGGTGTTCCCCCGCAACATTATCATTAGGGGCGGCCAGTGCTACTTCCCCCCCCCTCCAATAATTGTAGTTAATTTTTATCTTTTTCGGTCTACAATTAGGGACTTTATTGAGATTTTAAAATATCCCTTTAAAGGCTTTTACAGAAGACTGGTTTCAAAATTGGAGAACATGAACAATGCTAGTCACATTCAGGTTTGTTACAAAATGCAGACTCAGAACATACTCAAAGTAATTCAGATGATTGATTCTCTGCATGAGTTTGACTATAGTGCTATTGCCGAAAGGTGTTATTAAAGCAACTGTCCTCTCTCTGAAAATGATTGCTTATCAAGGACACTCAATTCATGGACATGATGAAAGTTAAACATGAAGCACCAATTAAAACTACGTTGTGAAGACTGTCCAACTTTGGATAAGTGGATTGAAACCTTTTATTAAGTGTATCATGACATTGTAAACAAAAAGATTAAAATCATGGCTAATCCTTAAAAAATTGCTTAGGAAACTCCGTGACGCTGGGTGGTTCAGTGTTTTAGTAATGAGTGTGAAGCTATATGAGGTGGGTAAACGAAGAACTCAATATTAATGAGGATTTTCTTGGTGTTCTTGATCTTCCTAAAGCTAATACCAACACAATAGCAATTATTATCAAAGATACTCTGATCAGGTGTTCCCTTCCCCTACAGATGTGTCGTGATCAGAGCTATGACGGTGCAGCTATAATGACTGGACATATAAATGGAGCGGCAGCTCAAATATGATGAGAAGAACTTTCTGCAATTTTTGTTCACTATTTGGCTCATTGCTTGAATTTAGTTCTTCAGGACACACATCCTGAAATTACAAGATGATCCACGATGCTTTGGAACTCTGTAGGGGAATTTCTCAATTGGTTTGAGATACAAACCGGATATGAAACTGTAAATGTACAGTTTGAGATAGTAGACAGCGATGTTCATCCACTATGTCCAACAAGATGGACTGTTCGTACAAGTGCTATAGATGCTATTCTTCAGAATTACTTGCCTTTGATGACTACGCTATCCGCTGTTAATGAGGAACAGTATGATGAATACGGCCAAAAAGCTTGCAGATTTATTAGTTTGATAAAAAAAATTGAAACATTATTTGGACTCAAAGTTACTGACTGAGTCTTTGGAGACACAGAACAGGTCACAAAACACTTCAAGGTATTGACTCAACTGTTCAAAATGCGGGAAAGGCATCAGAAACCGTTAAAACATTTCTTTCTCGTCATCAAAGTGAGTCAGCTTTTGACGACATTTATTTTCAGACATAGAAAGAAGCCAGAAATAAATATAATAAAGAACCAAGCTTAACTCGGTACAGACGTGCACCAGAACGATTTGACGATGGATCTAATCCTCACCGAGATAATTCTACCAAATATTTCTTCAGGAGGATTTACTTCGAACTCCTAGATTCAATAATAGGCTAATTGAATACACGATTCTGACAGAAAATCCTGAAAATTCTAATAGTGTTTGGGATCACTCTTCTGTCATCTGCCAACGGAGAATATACGGACATGTCCAAAGAACTCTGTAATATGTATCCCAAGATCTGATTTCAAAAAGCTGGAATATCAGTTAAAAATTCTTTCTGATCTTATCTTATCGTCTATGAGCAAACTAAAAATTGTCAAAAGTGTAAAGACTATAGCAGATATATTCTTAGAGGAACTGATGGTCAAGAAACTACTGACTGAAGTAGCAATTCTACTAAGAATATATTTTACAATACCAGTCACAACAGCCACAGCATAGAGGAGCTTCTCAACGCTGCGTCGTATAAAAATCTATTTGCGATCAACCATGACACAAACTTTATTGAATAATTTACTTTTACTTATTATTCATAAAACATCAATTGATAGTTTGGATCTAATAGTAGTTGCTAAAGAATTTTCTCAAGCAAATGAGAGACGCCGATTTTACTTTGGAGACTTTAATTGGTTGTTTTTATGGCATTCGTTGTTAGTAATATCTTTTTATGGGTTATTAACAATATATATTTCCTTTATGACATTAGCTGATCATGACACTGATAAACAATAACTAGGTATAAGTTCTCTTTTTGAATGTGCGTTACAAAACAGTCATTGTAATTATGTGTATGTATAAATATTTATAATAGTTATTTATGTTGTAATAAATATAGTAACTATATATATTATACACTAAAAAATTATAATTTTGCCTCTTCTTTTTAAATTAGCGAAAGTAAATTTTTGATAAGAATCTAATATGGCTCTCCCCTCCCAACAAAAAAGTTGTTCCGCCACGTATGAATTAGATATTGTTTGCTTCTGTATAGATGCGTAATTTCATTTTCAGCAATTATTGACATTGAATTTAGTTCAGATAAAATGTTACTCTTGATAGTTATTCTTCTAGTCTTCGAAGAAATAATATGAAAGGGGTAGATATTCACCGAATATTTGTAACAGCGTGGCCCAATGAATCAGTTTCTTATCGACGTGTTACCCAAATCATCAAATAAATCAATTATGGCGACAGAACAATATTAACGTGTGCAGTGGGTAGTGGGCGACAGCAAAGTGATCTTCGCACAAATATGGTGGCTAGAGTGGAGACAGTACCTACTATTAGAGGATTCAACAATATCAGTGCGAGATCTATCCGAGTAACTGATATATCCTTCGGCATGGTATACCATATACTAACAGAAGATATAAAAAAATCTGGTTTCACACGAAATGGGTCCTCCATACATTATCGGATGATAATCGCTGACAACGCATCCAATGCTGTTAACTAATATACTGGCTACTTTGAATACTCGTATTGCCGGCAAGAATAATATGGTGACTGTATAGATGAAAAGTTCTTCTACTGCCGGAGAGTACGACCAAGAAATTCAATAGGGTCGTGGATGGGACCTGATGGAGATGCTTTACAGACTACGAGAAGAACCCTGATGGAAAATAAATATCTAAAAATTGCTGCTGTAACCCATCGAGGGTTCCATTACCATGAGAAGTTCTTCAACGTAAAGAAACAGTGGACTCAGAACGCTAAATTCAGTTCCTCGAAAATATGGCGACACATTTTTATGTCCACCGAATCCGATTCTGATGGAAAATATGGAATTTGTGCAAGATAATGCTCGTCTCCATGTTTCCATTGTGATTTGGGAATATCTAGCTGTAAGGCTGTTACGCTGTTACGCTGTCACTACAACCTTTGCGACAGATACATTTTCTCCCGTTTGGAGTCTTGAAGAAGGCTCTACTTTGAAGATAGAGATGAAATCGTTTTGTTCATTCGAGACTAATTACAAACATTTATTCAGGAAAGAATGTTGAAAGACTTCGCCAATTTGCTTGAAAGTTTCAGTAACATTATTGAAGTTAATGGCAAATATCATTAAATACTATGCACTATGATATTTATTGTTCTATAAAACACTGAAAACCCCATTATTACTTCATTATTATTAAATTTAAGATAGTGGAATAATTACTGATTTTATTATTTTTGGTAAAAAATGATTTTTTTTATGGATCAGCTAGCCTATGTATAGGTACATATTGCAGTTTGGAAATGATTCATTTGCATTTGTATCTATATGAGTATATTATAAATTTGCGACCTCTTAATATTTAATTTTAATACCCGGCTGTACTACTACATTATATACACAATCTTTGTTTACCCAGCTGTCACATCAGATCTGATATTTCTTTTGAGTAGTTGGAATATACTTTTTGGTTATTTATTGACATTTATAGCTGACATTTGTCAACATTGATAATGGTAAGCAATACAAAGAAAAACTTGTATCATCAAATATTGAAATAGTGGTTTTTATAAAAAAGTATTGATGAGTATTTCAAACAAAAAATATTACCCTTTTAATGTTTTAAATTATAATATTTATTCTAGTAAATAATATGGCACTTTCATTAATGGCCAAATTTTTATTTGTATAAATGTGTAACAAAATATTGGAATAATAAAATTGTTGCAATCAAGTAAATTAATATTAGTATTTTATCATACTACTTCTAAACCTGTAACTAATACGAATCTAAAAATATTTAGAATTTAACATACTCAGGTAAGGTGAATAATTAATGTGTATACAATTACAATTGAATTATATAAGTACATGTATAAGTAATAAAATATGTATTGTAGATATTTTAACGGGAATAATTAATAGAGATTACTGCAAGCAAATATATAATATTGTAGATATATATATATTAATTAATTAATAAAAATAATAATATTCAATCTCATGATCTACGATAATTTTCGATAAATTTATTCAAAATTAGTAATTATTATTTTTTCCCAAAAAATTAAAGATAAAATGGTACATCAAAAATTAATTAACAAATCACTAGAAATAAAATTTTAAAAAATTATATGAATTGTTAATTTAATATGCCCCATACTCAATGATGGCACCTTATCATAATAAAAGGTGTTTGTACTTACATTTTTTTTAAATATATTTTATTTATGATTAAAGTAATCTGAAATAAATGCAATGATGATAAGTGAATATTTTATGTTTTAATTAATAATACCTAATATATCAAATGAATATGATAAATAACAATTTAGAAAATAAAGAAAAACACGTATAACGCATTATCACGAATACAGTTAAAGATATATTGAATTGCACTATACTTTATAAAATACATATGAGATAAAAAAATGATTTTTTAATAACATTATTCATCATTCAATGTCATTTTAGGAAATAGTTATTAAAGTATATATAAATTATTATTATTATTATAAAATTAATCAAGTGCGCTTTTATAGAACAGCGATTATACATTGCATATAAGTATTAAGCGCTCATTAATAGAAAAACGGAAAATTGGTCTAATAAATCGGTTTAATAAATTTCTCAAATATATTGTATTATACGATATGATAATTTTTAGTAGATACAATTATATTATATATAATCGTATACGGAGCATAATTTAGGTATATATATTATGTAGGAATTACGTTTTTCCCAACAAAATGGTTATTCGAATTCAAAAAATATAATTAGCACATGAAGATCGGTACAAATTTTGAACTGTTTTTTAATGAAAAATATTATTTTTTTCACAACAATTTATAAATTATATTGGTAGATAATTATTCAAAAAATGGTAATAGTTCTAATTATTTCTGTCTGTTTATCTCAAGACGAAGGTCAATAACAAATTTAATATAGGTCGTTTCGTAAAAAATTTCGTATTTGAGTTTTTTAAATATTTATTAACAATAATATTAACAATAATACA